>VDFB02282420.1:0-56095 GCA_007258455.2 Sequoia sempervirens | reverse complement strand
GTCAATGGGTCAATGTTTCCATCCTTAGAACCAAAAATCAACCAAAAAAATTGAAAATCATTGAAAATCAAAGTAAAAAATTGAGCAAAAATCAGGAAAAGCATGGAAAAGCAAGGCAAAAATCTGGAAAAATCATGAGAAAGTCAACGAAAAATCAACCCAAAGGCATGAAATTCATGGACAAATATGCTTAAGTCTGGAGAAATTCGCCCTTGCCATGGAGATGAGAGAATGTCCAGCTATTAACAAAGTTCGCCCTAGAAAGAAGGGAAGGTGAAGATGAAAAGTTCGCCATCAAGAGGGAATGGAAAGCCATTAAGGAAGTCGGCCCTTAATTTGAGGGACGTGGTGTGAGAGCAAGGAAGTTTGCCCAAGCCTTAGTGAGAAGATGGCATGAAGTTTTGGAAGTCGGCCCTTAATATGAGGGACATGGCAAGGACCTCTTGAAGTTCGCCCAGCATTAGATAAAACATGTCAAGCCTTCTCCAAAGTTCGCCCAAGCCTTGGCAAGACATTTGTGAAGTCCGCCTAGCATGAGAAGAGATAAAATTGAAGTTTTGGCTAAGTATTTGAGGCCTTGGAAGGAAAAATTCGAAATTTATCATGGAGGCCTAAGAAGAGGGAAAATGTGAATTTTGGCTAAGTATTTGATGCTTTGGAAAAGAAAAAAATTGAAAATTTGCCCAAGTATGAATGCCTCGCCTATGTAATGCTACCTTGGGGAGGAAAATTTCATGAAATTAACTGAGTGTTTGACACCTCAGAAAATGAAATTTGAATTTTTGGCTAAGTAGGAAGTTAGAGAATTCACTTAGAAGTCCGCCTAACGCATTGATTAGATGGAAAAGAATTCATAAAGTCCGCCATTAAGTGGAAAGAAAGTTATAAGGTCCGCCTAGGCATTGAGAGACTTATGGAGAAGGAACTGTCAAGACAATTCTGAAGTCCGCCTTTGCATCATGGCATGAAGGTCTTGAAGTCCGCCCATGCACTTGAAAGAAAATGTCTTGCCTAAGATGAAGTCCACCCTCCTCTAGGAAGCAATGACTAAAGCACTCCAAAGTCCGCCATGCACTTGTCCAAGAAGCCATGAAGTATGCCCAGCCAAGAAAAAAAAAGGAAGACTCAAATTTGGCTAAGTATTGATGCCTAGGAAAGGAAAAACTTGTGAAATTGACTAAGTATGGATGCTTTGGGAAGAAATTTTCATGAAATTGGCTAAGTATTGTCAAAATATAAAAAGGAAGGATGAGAAATGGTAAGCTAATCTTGAAGTCTGCCAAGAAATGTCCAAGCCACAAGCAAAGTCCGCTTGGGCAAAAAGGAGAAATGTCCAAGTTTAAGTAAAGTTCGCCTAGCACATGGAAGAAATGGCACAAGCCCTTCAAAGTCCGACTTTCCCTAATCAATGCATGTCCAAAGGAGGGGAAAGTCCGAACTTGCCCAAGAGAATGATTGTCCAAACATGAGTAAAATCCGACCTTGCTCATTGGATGGACGACACAAGAAGAGTAAAGTCCGACTTGGCACAATAAGAGCAAAATCCGACCTTGGCAAGAGTGGATGGTGAGATCAAAGTAAAGTCCGCCCAAGGAGAAAAATTCAGAAAATTGACTAAGTGTTGGAAGGAAAACAAGGGGAATAAAGAGGAAAAGTAAAGAGGAAGTGGATAAAATCCTTGTCCAAGGATGGAATTTGTCCTACATAGCCGGATTCAAAATTGAAGGCAAGTCCTCAGGCAAAGTTCATTCGGGCATCGAGATGGCCAAAATCTTGGCTAAGTGTTGAATAGTCCGCGTGAAGCTGTTATAAAATGAACTTGAATAGCCAAAATTTGGCTAAGTATGGGAAATACTTCACAGAGAAAATTCCAATTTGCTCCATTATGGCGAAAGCACAGAGGCATTCTTCTCCAAATTCAAGACACTTGAAAGAATATTCAGACATCTTGGAGGGATTTCATCTGCAATCCCTAACCTATTGAAGCAATCCAGGCAACTTCTTGAAGGATTTCATCTCCTGAAGAATTAAAGACAAGCTTCCAATCAGAATCAGATGGTGACAAGAAGAGTGTTCCAAACAAATTTTCATACTTAGACAATTTCTTGACACAAATTGGATAATTCAGAGAGGAAAACCAAAGGAATAACGCCAATGCAATTCAAGTAGGAGGAATTTCACAACAATCAAGAAGGAAAATAACTTCAAGGCGAGACTTCCAATATAGGTGAGAAGAAGAAATCAAAGTCTCAAAGCGAATCCAAGATCAAAGCTAGGAAGAAACAAGCACCAAGGACAGAGTCATCGGCAAAGAAAAATATTCTAAGGCAAGCGCATGGGACAGGACCAAAGTAACCAAGGAAGACATCCAGCACGTTGAGGTGGCGCCTCGTCATCTTCCAACCAATCAAATTGTTCCAAACCAACATGCAGCAACTTTCTATTTTATTGTTGGTTTATATTTAGTAGAAGGACAAGTGTCCCAAAATGTAATTTTCTCATTGGTCGAGAGGTAGTTGGTTGTGACAAACCCTAATTAGGGTTTTATTTTGTAATCTCGGCTGTTGATTTGAAAACAATCTTGGCCATTGAATTGTAATTGGGGAGCCTATAAATTGAGCTTGCCCCTCATTTGTAAAGTGTGGAGACAGTGTATGAAATTGTTGCATTAAGACTATTTCCGATAATGAAAGCTCTTATGCATGATTTGCTTTGAACCACTTTTATTGTCAAGTAGTGAGCAAGGTTGCATAACTTCTTCTACCATAGATTAGAATTAGATTACGATTAAGTAAAATTTGCTTTGAATGTTGGTTAAGTGAATGCGAGATTGATCGTATAGATTAAATGGTGAAATATTGCTCATACTTTCTTCGGATGGATGATTTTTATTTGATGTGTAAAGTTAGCCTGAGCTTGTGATTGTGGATGCTTAACTTCGGTCTCATTCGAGGCTTGAAAATTATAATCACACCCTTTGAAGATTGCACCCACTTTGCGTAGTTGTCCTAGGGAGGTGAAACAAAGTGTGGTTATTCATTTCATCTGATCTTTACTATCTCTTGAATTCCTAGGCATAGATTAGATCCTCTAAACCCTTATCTTTTTGCATGTTTTTTGAGATCCAAACTGAAAGTCCTAACCAAAGAAGCATTTAATGTCGAATCCGTCTAAGTCCTAAACTTGTGAAGAAATAGCCTAGTGTAAGTCCCTTTGTGTATTACCAGCATATCACAACTCCCATTGAGCTTATCCACATGTCATGACCTGACAAAAGAAACCTTGGAATTGCCATATGATCTCGCAATCTTAGCATACGCGGTGATTTTTCAAGAGAGGATAGAGTGTCTTTGGACATTTTATTCTGTGTGTTCGGTGGATGATAAAACGTACACCAAGAGGAGTGTCTTGCAACTCCAAAACTGAAGCCAACCTTGACGGTTTTCGTCCTCAAAGCCCAAGGATCCTCACACTAATTCGATAGTAGTCCATTATCATAAGATTGCATAATGAAATTGAGAGCAAAAGGGGGGGTATAAATAAGAATTAGGGCTCTAGAAATTCAAATTCTTTTCCCTCCAAATGTAACGCCGCACTTGGGAAATATTACTTTATTTAAATTTCACTTAAAACTCCAACTTAGGTGTCCACTTTAGCATGATCAAAAACACCTTTTAAAAACAACTTAAGTTACCAATGCTAGGCATGGGGGTCCAAGGGCCTTTTTGAACTTTATAACTTAAGTTGCAATATTTGTCTTTTTTGAACTTCAAGGATGGTGGAAGCACTGGACTGCCAAAAATGACCGAACTCAACAATTGAAATTGCCACCCTGCGAGAACTGGAAACTCAACATTGAACTGTTGCCAAGACCATTGCCAAAAATAGCACTTACTAAAAATAGCACAATGCTAAAAATAGTAATAAGTGTGTTCAAATGCCAAATTAGCCCAAATTGAGATGCAATTGTGACTTACTAAAAATAGTAAGTGCTAAAAATAGAAATACTGCCCACCAAGGATCTCAGAAAACCCAAAAAACTCTTTGGCAAACCTCTGCAATTACCCCTTGAAATGCTGACAAGAATCCTCCAAGAATCTTGGAATCCCCTGAAACGTCTTCGAATAGCCTACGAGACTCCGGAAATAGGCTAATAGTCATTGAAAAGCTTAGGACTGAGAAGGGGACATTACACACGACCAAGAGATTAGACGATCTTTGAGGCTTATAGAGCAAAGGGAGTAAAGAACACTACAAGAGGTCACCAAAGAAATTTCAATAGTGCAAATTTGAAGCTGAAGTCCGTCTTGAAGCAAAAGTTGAAGTCGGAAGAAAAGATATCAAAACACTCAAATCACCACAAATAATCGTACAAAGGAAGAGTGGGTGGCAATAGCAAGACACCTTCCATTACTAGACGAAGTGTGGGTTGATCTTGTAGATCAAATTCAGTATGAAGAATCTATAAAGCCTCCTTGAGATGAGGGAAGTTTTTGTTGGGAGACGAACTCCTTCACAGACGAAGAGTTGTTAATAGAAGAAGAAATCGAGCCAAAAACTCCAAGGCTAAGGGTTGGAGGGCACAAATTAGAACTTGAAGGTGAAACAAGTGTTCAAAACACTAAAGTTGGAAGAAGATTAGAGGATTCTCACGTGGCCAAAAGTGCTAGAGGAGTATCAAAATGCTCAAATCAAACATCCTTAATGAGTAGGTTCTAAGCACTAGATTTGGATTAGAACAAAACCTTATTGACTCCAATGTCAAGCCCCAATGTAGAAAGACAAAAACTACCTAAGTTTAAAAGTAATGGATTAGAGGATCCCATAAAACACTCTAAGACCTATGACTCAATTTGGACAAAAAATGGCCAAGACAATGGAGCATATTGGCTATAGTTTTTTCTAGCCACTTTATGAGGTGTAGCTAACGATTGGTATATAGAGATTGAACCAACCTCCAAACATACATGGGAGAAATTAAAAAAGGCCTTTGAAGAAGAATTCAAATTCTTTCAAGATGACAATGAAATCCTAACAAAAACTTACAACACACGACAAGGTAAGCATGAAAATGTAAGAGCTTATAATTGAAGGCTCAAAGAATTATTTGTAAAGTTAGGAAAAGAACTTGTTAACAAGTTAAAGAAAAGATGATTCATTGAAGGCCTTATTCTATAATTAAGAAAAAAATGAAAGTTGTACAACCGCAATCATAAGCTGAAGCATATAATCAAGCAATGGATATAGAAAGTGAGGACAAGATTTCTTCACAATCTAAAAGACAAATACATGACAATGATGGTTGCGAAGGAAGCAATGATAGTGAAATAGGAATAATACAAGCATTAAGGAGAGACATGCCTCGAATGATGAAGGAATTGAAGGCTGAGAAAGAATTTAGCAAAGTCAAAAGGACTATGGTGTACCAGTTGCAACCATGAGGGTCACACCGAAGCTAATTGTCCTAAGAAAATATTTTGTGATATTTGTTAGGTTATGGGTCATTCAATAAAAGAGTGCTCATACAATCTAAAGAATAGAAGCACACAAGGAGAGCAATCCACTCTATTGAAGCAAGAGAATAACATGAATGCATCTTTGGTGGCTATCAAAATCCAAGAGGGGGAGGTTGGAGTCAAATACAATACCACTCCAAAGGTTGTCCCATTATACAATGCCGACTATGTGATTAATGGAGACATTTCACAAGAGATTGATTTACCATAGAAATCAAAACAACAGGGATTACTGTGCAAATGGTGTGGACCTAGAGACCATGAAGATGCTAGATGTACAAAGTAGAAGGCCGACATCAACATAGTATTGGCAATCACTCGAGCCCAAATAAAGAAGGTTGTATACCAAACCAAAAAAAGAATGTCTTCATAATGCAAGAGCCAAAGTGGAGGAAGCTATGGATAATGAATGCCACCACTCAAATGCAAATGCAAGTACAATAACAAATTATTAGAGTAATATTGTAATATTTAGTTTATAATGGTCAATTAAGTTGTTAGGACAAACTTTAGGAATATTCTTTTATTCTTTCAGTTAAGTTTTTATCCTTTGCTTTACAAGTTGTTGATCTTACCCTTTATGAATAGATCTTTGTAAAGTCTTATATAAGGAGACTTGTGCTCCTTAATTTATTATCGAATATCTTGGTAATCATTCTTTGTGTTTTTAATTATTTTATGTTATCAGAGCTCGGGTTTTGAATATTCTCGAGCTTGGTGAGTGCATGAATTCCACAAAATACGACAATGACGAATTGCACACAAAAGACAAAAGAATGTGCCGAAGGAAGTTTTACGGATTTGTACAAGGGGTTTTGGCAAAAAAAATCAATAAACTCGTGGGTCTATTTTTTGCAAATTTTGTGGCTTTTTTTACAAAATTAGTGGGTTTTTCTTTGCTAAAAATCGCACAAGGTTTGAAGACCCGTTTTTGATGATTTTTTAGAAAAATCATGATTTTTCCGCTTTTTTGGTGATTTTTGTACAAAATCGTGGCTCTATTTTTTTGCAGATTTTCCCTAGAGTTTTTGCAAATTTTTGTCATTTTTTATAAAATCATGGGTTTTTAACTTTGCTGCTTAGGTTTTGCAATTTTTGTCCCAAAAATCTATTGAGCGTTTTGTCATTGATGTCAAGATGGTCGAGCTGCTTGGTTGTGTGCTTGAACTGCCTACCTACTTGCTTGAGCTATCTGTTTGTTTACTTGCCTGCTTCAGCTACTTGTATGTCAGGTTGAGCAGCTTGAGCTCCTTGATTGCCTGTTTAGGTTGCTTGTGTGTGTGGTTGAGTTGGGTATGTGTCTACTTGAGCTACTTGGGTGTCTGCTTCAGCTGGTTGTCTCTTTGCTTCAACAACCTACTTGTCTTCTTGTCAACAAGTTTTATGCTAAGTGAGTTTGGATTTTTATGACAGCGATTCATATGTGTTCCTTGTTCCAGTCTACTTTAGACTTTTCAAAGGGATGTGTCTTGCATTTGTAACGCCTATGAGGACGATTATAATTTTATCTCCTTGGCTTATTGTTTTGGCACAATTTAATTATGTGTGGCAGCTAAAGTTGTGGCAATATTGTTTTATCTTTAGCTTGATTTATTATATCACTTTCAAAATTCTTTATTGTGACAGCTTCAAAAATTTAAGAAAGGCGGCTCTTATTTGGACGGTTTCAGGATATGTAATGACTCCAGTATTCTCGTTTTCCCTGTTTATAAGGCGGCCTATATTCAAAATATAGAATATGTTTTAATCCTTCTAACAAACGTGTAGGCTATTCACTATGGACAGCTTGAGTTATTGATAGTGATTATTTTAATTGTTTTTGGGGCGGCAAAATTTACTTGATGGCTTCAAACTTTTAATTTCTGCCAGGAGTTTTCATGAAATATTTTATGGGCTGTTTGAAGAAATTATTATATGCTTTGACATTTTTTTTTATGGAGTCTAAGTTTGAATTTTTGGCACGATGTCAAAATTTTATGAGGTGACTTCAAATTTTAATTGTGCAGCAATTTTATGGTGCTTTTCGTGTATAAGAAGTGGAGTAGTTTTGATTTTTCAAATATTCGTCTTTAAATGAAAATTCAGGAGTATTCGCATACCTCATATAGTGCGATTCTTATTGTTTTGTGCATTGTGCGGGTATGTGTGTTATCTCATTTGTTTCAGCAAGGGAGTATGGTATCCGGTTTTGAAGATTTTGAGTATAAAAAACAACATTTGAAGTGTATGCGTGTGTGAGCCCGATAATTTTTTTGTGGAATCAATGGTTTGTTCAGAGTTGATCTTGTTTTTCTAGAGGTGCTCTCTTACTGTTGAGCGAGGTGGTGAAGTCTTCATGATGGTCTGGTGGCTGTGAGGAATAAAAAATACTATTCGATGAATGAAGCAGTTGGTAATATTGTGTATTTGTGTTTGGTGTATGCACGCTGAGTTAGGAGATTAGAGACGAGTAGTTTGAGCATGAAATAAAATCGTGGAACCATCCGTTGAATGGCTAAGATTGAATATCAATGAGTCGACTTTGTTTGAATGCATAGCTGTGTTGATAAGGGGCTGCTTTTATGTAGAATGGAGTTGAGACACTTGTTGAGTGCATAGTTGAAAAAATCTCCAAGTAATCGGCGATTTTTTTTTTATGGTGAGTTTTTCCCGCATTTACTCTCCAAAATTGCTCGCCGAATAAAGGAGAAAAACTTGTCGAGTTTTTGGCAAGTTTTCGCCAAAAAATCGACGAGTCTGCAAGAAAAACTTGCCCGTCCAAAAAAGGTCTCCCATAGCCACTAAAAGACATTTTCATTTCATTTGATTTTCTAGGTAGGTACTCTCTAAGTCCAAGTTTCCAAGTTTTCCTACAAGTCTTCGTCTATAATATCGTCTAGTACTACCTTCCCCTAGTTTTCACTAGACATGAGAAGAGGAAGATGTAAATTTGTAAAATATATTAATGAAGTATTTACTTTCAATTTTACAAAAACAATTTTCTATTTTCATTTTGTTTCAGACTATCAATATCAGTGCATTCCACATGAGGATGCCATTTTGTACCCAATTTGCTTTCCAATCATCCGAATACAACTAGACTCAACTTGTTTCTTTTATGTACTCATTTATTGACTCATTGGATGCATCTTATCATTGAATTTTGCAAAAAAAAAAATGTTTTTAATGAAATTTAAGCAATTTTTTAGTTGCCAAGTTTTTGCTGAGTTGTGTTTTTTGGGCTTGGCGAGTTTTTCAACTATGGCTGAGTGTATGCTTGGGGGGTTGAGAGTATTGTTTGTTGCCATCACTATTTGTGAAGTCATGCTCTTATGCTTTTTGTGGAGTTCTTTTCAACGTCTTGGTGAATGCTAAAAATTTGCTGGCATGTTTCCCTTGATGTCGGCTCCTTCAGAATTAAGTTTGAGTTTATTCATAGATATGAGGCGGCTAAATTTAAGAGATGGGCTCTTTTCTGAAGGGCATTTCATTTTTCTTGGCTGAAATACAGTTTCTATTTCTTTTCCTAAATGTTTGTTGAGTTGTGTTGAGAGGGCAGCTATTTTATTTATTGCAGTATCTAATGTTACTCTGACATCTATTTTTGAAGGCAGCTATTTTAAATCCTTTTGACAGCTTAAGATTCGTCTGTTATCAGCTAAAATATTGTATGCTTTTTAAAATGGCTTCAGCTAATTTAATGTTGTGATAGCAGCATAATGGTGTGAAGTTGTTGCATGCTGTATTGAAAGCGGATAGGATAATGATAGAGTTTTAAGGATGCTGTAAAAAATATTCGAAGGTGTTATCAAAATCTTCAATAACGGTTTATTCAAAGAGGTGCTTTTGAGATTGCTGCTGCTACATCTTTAGTATGGACCTGTGCATGAATGATATGTGATTTTGTTTAGTGCGTAGGAGTTTATGGGATGAGTTCATGCTGTGTAAGGAGACGTCGTGATGATATATGATGACTGCACTTTGATTAGACCGTGAGGCATGGAGAATTTACAGTAAGTTTGAGATAGAGTGTTTGTGGAGTTTATTGCATCTGTTTCTATGCAAGGTGAAGGACGGGGAAATTAAGTTGATATGAGAAAAGTTGTCTGCATTTTATATGAATGTTCACATGAATTGTATGTCTCTCCTTTTTCAAAAAGAGGGCGTTTTGACTTGGAAATATGGATCAATGCATTTGCTGGAAGTTGTATGTATATCGGACTGTGTGAAGCTATTTTCAGATCTGAGTGTGCTTCTGTCTGATTCTAGACTCAGTAATTATTCCTTGTTTAGAAAATATGGGGTGCTTGTGAAGAAGTTTATTTTCTAAGCTGAGTTATTCCTTCTTGTTTTCTGTATGTGAGATTGAAAATTTTGAAGTATTGGACAGTGTGATGAGCCCAACTGGCTCCAACCAAACCCCTGTAGTATTTTGATTATCTTCTTGTGTTTTTTTAGTTTTTTAGAGAAGGTTTCTAGACAGAAGAGAAGGGGCGTACAACATATAAATGCTTATAAAACACAAATCTGAGCTAATAATAGGAAATATGCTAAATCCAATTTTTTCGCTGAATTACACAACACAAACCAAAGATTCTTGGCTAACTTGATTAGCTGCTAGTCTAATCAAAACCTTCCTTAACAAACAACTCTAACTAAGAAATGCTCTAAAACCACTTACAAAGAGGGCGCATATGGTCGAGGATCCCTATACTTCAACTTGATACGTGAAAGGAAACGCAATCAATCAAAACAAACTCAACGTCAAGAATGTGCACTCAAGATCCCACTGAAGGCGAGGTGCTAACATATGACAGAGTGTTTAATTGAAAGCTAGAAATTAATAGGCGGATAACCAGCCATGAAGCTATTACAAACTAATTCATCTGCTGCGGCGGGCATCCACAGAGTTGTGGGGATTCGCCACTAAGAAAGTGGGTACAAGAGTGTTACAATCAAATTATCCACACTGGCGGTAAACCATCCAGGGGTACTTATGTGAGAAGAATAAGAATTAAATGCAGCAATTAGAACTGGAACAGTACTACTGTTTACAATCTTTACAAATAAGAAATAAGTTGCAAATTACATATGAATTACAATAGTCTTCAAACACATGAGTAATAGATGATCTCATACAATTATTTATCTCTCTAACAGCTGATAATGAATCAAAAATCAGAACTACTAAAGTCTGATACAAAAAACAAGAACTGAAATGCTTTCACCCGTGCTAAATCGCGGAAAGTTCAAAGAAATGGCCTCATAACTCACCTATTTCAATTCCAAATCGAATGAGATCGGGCGCAATGGATTGCTAAGGTAGGCTTAATTACGTCGAGATGAAGAAACAAACAAAGAACTCCCTGCTAATTTTGTACCTAATCCCAAAGCACTTCCGTAAAAGTACGACCCTCCTTGAAGGGGCGATTTCTCTTAAAAAATCAAGTTCTCAATTATAAAATCCAAAAATTGGCATGAAGGGGCGCCCTTGAACAACAAATAGAAAGATGAAATGCCTAGAACTAATTTCAAACTGGAAATAAAGTTATAACTTAAAATCACCTTCAGTTGTAGATGAAACAACAAAACCAAAATTGATAAATCTTCAAAATTTCTTCACAATTGCGCTCAATCTGCTAGTCTGGATGAGAAGCAGCGAATTCCAACTAGATGTTGTATTTCAAACATGAAATTGGATAATTGGCTAGGAGGTAGCATCCTCGAAGCAAGATTTCATTTGTCATTCCGACAGCATAACAGTATGATAACATGAATGGATGCCAATGCTGGAACAAAGCCTTCATTTTATAGAAGAGTAGAAGACTCTTCAATCCCTGAAGAAAAGACGCCAACAGTCACAGAGTCTCTTCAAATTTCCAAAAACCATTCAGCTTCTCAAAAAGGCGTCCACTTTACAAGACAATATAAAATCTTTATTTTAAAATAATAACTCCTTCAAAAAGGCGTCCACTTTATTTCCCAAGGCATTTAGCTTTATTAATAATTAAATCACTCTTATGATAGCATACCCCTTCCAAGTCCCCCTTTTAAACACAACTTAAGTTGTCTTACTAGGCCAAGGGGGTCAACTGCAAATAATAACCTCAATGCCTTTATTCAACATAAAAATGCCTTAAGAAAACAGACATGAATTGCAAATAAATGCTCCAACTGGGAATGATGTTCTGAAAGCTGACAAACTCCATACTGCTAAAAATAGAATTTACTATAAATAGTAAACTCTCAGAAATGCCAAAGAACCTCCGAACTGGAAACCCTAATTTTACCTCACACACACCTACAGGCTTCTGGAATAGGCTGATGAGTGTTAGAACATATTACTGATGAGAAGGGGACATTACAATCCTCGAAGATTGTTTGCCTCAAGCAACCTAAAGATGGATGCAACAAAAATCGCTCTCACCTTCCCACGTTGGCATCTTCACACAGGCAAATTCCTCCATATAACCAAGTATTCTCTTTTCATTGTCCTTCCTCAAAGCAACGCCTCTAGTATCAACAAGAATTTCTTCTCGTAGAATCAACACCAACTGACCTTCTTCATCCAATGGAGGTAATTCTGAAGTAGCCACCACGTTGTGTCCAATTGCCTTCTTGAGGCGTGACACATGAAAAACATTATGTACTTTGCTTTCAGCTGGAATCTCCAACTCATAAGCAACTTCACCAACTTTTGGTGACTTTGAGATCCTAGAAACGCGGCTTCCAACTTTTCAATTCACTTTTCTCTTGAGAGAAGATTGTCTATATGGCTGAAGCCCCCAAAACCATGCGCTCTAACTTCAAAAGAGCTTCAACACCGATCAGCGATAACCCCTGATTTTGAGCTTGTTGCAGATTTCCCTTGAGAGATTTCAAGATGTCTTGGCTCTGTTGTAACATATCCTGTGCTTGTGGAGCTCCACTATCACCAAACACTAAATCAACAAAATTAGTAGCTTCATAACCATAAAGAGCCATGAAAGGTGACATCTTAATTGACATGTGATAAGAAGAGTTATAACAATACTCTCCTAAATGAAGCCATTTAATCCAAGCTCTTTGCTGTCCTGAAACATAGTTTCTTAGGTAGCCCTCTAACCATTTGTTAACAATTTCTGATTGCCTATCAGCTTGTGGGTGATAACTAGTGCTTGGAGTAAGTACTGTCCCACTCAATCTGAAGATCTCTTGCCAAAAAACACTTAGGAACTTGCTGTCCCTATCACTGACAATAGTTTTAGGCAATCCATGCAAACGGAAGACCTCTCTAAAAAACAACTCAGCCACTTGAGCTGCTGTAAATGAAGTGGTGACAGCAAAGAAATGAGCAAATTTTGTTAGTCTATCAACCACAACAAAAATACAATCACGTCCTTGCACCTTGGGCAACCCCGTGATAAAATCCATGGCAATACTTTCCCATTTCTGATTCGGAATGGGCAAGGGCTGTAGTAGACCAGCTGGATAAGAGTGTTCATTTTTATTTCTTTGACAAATCGGACACTCTCTAATGTAGTTCAAGACTTCTTCTTTCAACCCTTTCCAAGTGAATCTTTCACGAATCTGCTTATAAGTCTTGAAAATCCCTTGATGACCAGCAAGGGGAACATCATGAAAAGATTGTAGAATCTTCTTTTTAAGCTTAGATTCATGCACTAAAAAGATTCTATCTTTATAGTAAATTATCCCATCAACCAACTTATACCTTTCATCAACCAAATGACTTCTAGCAAGCTGGTTGCAAACTGATTTTTAAAATATAATCAACAGCAATTAACTCCTTCCAATCTGATGAACTCACAAAGTGACTGCAAATGAGGCCTTCTTGAAAGAGCATCAACCACTATGTTATTTTTTCCTTTGACATACTCAATGTCAAAGTCATATGCTTGGAGCTTACTTACCCACTTCTGCTGCCTTTCATTCAAATCCTTTTGGCGCATAAAATGTTTAAGACTATTGTGGTCAGTCTTAACAACAAATTTACTTCCCACCAAGTATTGACGGAATTTAGACAAAGCATGCATGATGGCAAGCATCTCTTTGTCATAAATAGAGTAAGTTTTTTCTGCTCCTCTCAACTTCCCGCTCTCGAAGACAATAGGATGTTTGTCTTGCATTAGAACAGCTCCAACACCTTCACCTGAAGCATCACAATGTAATTCAAAAGATTTTGTAAAATCCGGAAGAGCCAACACTGGACATGTACTCATGATTTGCTTAAACTTATCAAAAACTTCTTGTGCCTTCTTAGTCCAAAGAAAAGCTCCTTTCTTTGTAAGATCTGTGAGAGGTGCTGCTTGATGAGAATATCCTTTCACAAATCTTCTATAGAATCCACATAACCCTAAAAATCCTCTCAAATGAGAAATATTCTTTGGAGTTGGCCAATCAAGAATGGCTCTTATCTTTTCAGGATCAACTTTCACACCCTTTGAACTGATAATGTGGCCAAGATATAAGAGTTCTGTCATCCCGAACTCACACTTTGATTGTTTGGCGAACAAACATTCTGCCTCTAAAATACTAAGCACTTCTTCCAAATGCTTAAGGTGCTCTTCCCATGACTTACTGAAAATGAGAATGTCGTCGAAGAAGATGAGCACAAACTTCCTCAACTGCTGTCTAAAAATCTTGTTCATACAAGATTGGAATGTAGCTGGAGCATTTGTCAAACCAAATGGCATGACAAGAAATTGAAAGTGCCCAAAATGGCATCTAAACGCTGTCTTCTCTATATCCGCCTCCCTCATTATGATTTGATGATAGCCTGAACGAAGATCAATCTTCGAGAAGAACATAGCCCCATGGAGCTCATCAATAAGCTCATCAATCCTAGGGATTGGATATCTATTCTTGATGGTCTTCTGATTCAATGCGCGGTAGTCAACACACATATGCATTGTGCCATCTTTCTTTTTGACCAGCACCACTGCAGAAGCAAAAGGACTCTTGCTTGGTCTAATGAAACCACTCTCCAAAAGCTCCTTGATGGCTTTTTCAATCTCATCTTTCTGCTTCTTTGGATAACGGTAAGGTGTAGTCATGACAGGCTTTGCTCCTCTTCTAATTCAATTACATGCTCAGAACCTCTTTCAGGAGGTCTTCCAGGAGGTAGGCTTTCAAAGACTTTGCTCTTCTTTGAAAGTAAGGCATTAATATTAGGGTGATATTGCCTTTTCTCTTCCACTGGATCAGCTGGTAGAACCAAACATTCAGCAGCCCATTCAACTTGATCGTGACGGATCAGCCTTTCCATCCTCTTCAAGGACACAATTCAAGGGCCCCCATTTGACATCACTCTTAGAACAACCTTCCTTCCATTAGACTGAAATTTAAGCTCCATAGTTTGCAAATTCAATGTGATCTCACCAAGAGATCACAGCCATTGTATGCCTAGCACAACATCAATGTCTCCAATTCCCACCACATAAAAATCATCTTTAATCTCATAATTTCCCAATTGCATAGAGAGGTTAGGAATCTTCCTCGTGCAAGACATATAGTAAAATGTAGAAACCCTAGTTTCCCCCTGTTGTCGATACTGTCTGTTTTTCTGATGTTTTTCTGAAGTTTTGGTTTTTTTTGTGATTTTTGGGTTTTTTGCATGAAATAGAGAAATTGCGATTTTTGCAAGAATTGAAAATAAATTCAATAAAAATCATATGACTTCGGAAATAATGGTATCTATTGTAAATACTGATTCTTGTTCATTTATTTGCCTTCTGGAATGATTACAAAGAGGATCTACTAACATGCAATCTAAAAAGCAATGAATATTTTATTAAAGAACCTGACAATATTTGCAGCATTAAATGATCTTCTGATGTTGGTACGGCTGAGAAGATAGGTCACTTTCCCTTGCGCCTGAAGATAGAATCCACTGCTACTAAGATCTGCGCCCTTGGTAATGATGTCTGCCTACCACAGGAGAAGCTTTTGGCTCCTCTCAAAATAGGATCGGCTTCCCCTTATATGGTACCTACCAAGTATACGTAGTGCCGTAATACAGTTGATGAAATGAATACAAATAATGCTCCCCTTTATGGAGATCTCCGCATGTGAAGAGATAGACGCCAAAGAAAATAATCCCACCGCGGATGAATTTTCAAATCAAACCCTTCAATAATTATAATCTCTTGATGCTCTCAGAATCTCGCACGAAGAAATCTCAACCGCATAGATCGTGATATCTCACCCTCAATTGCTTTCAATGGAGATGGGCTTGTTCTCACAATGAGTTCAGGATCAAACCCTAAAGTTTTGCTCGCACTAAACTTGATCAATTTCCCAATTATCAATATGCATAATGGCTCTAATCCTAAGGCAAATGCACTATATCCCCGCGCGAATTTTAAAGATAGGGAATTTTAAATAATTTGACTTCTTCTTTTTAATTCTTTTCAATAGTCTCAGCTCAAATATTAAATTATAAATTTAATCTTCAAATGGCCCCTTTATGATGATGGGCGACCCCTTTATCAAATCACTTAAGTTATAATAAAATATTATAACTTTATATTATAATCTTCAATTAATTAATATTTAATTAATTCAATTAAATATTAATATCTCTCATTATTCATCCTCGATGCCCGATCCGTTGAAGTTTTAATTTTACCACCGGCGATTCAACACTACCGAATCCATACCGCAAGGGTCCACTGACGCAAGAATGCTAAAAATAGCAACTTCTACAAGAAGTGTCCGAATGAGCCCGAACGAAAGCCAACTGATCAAAACTGCCAATCTGAAGCTGAGCCAACTCCAATAGACCCTCTATACAACCATCACCTACGAGGTCGCATGATAGGCTAATCCTGTATTCCGAGAGATGTCAACTAGAAGGGACATGACATAAAACCATCTACAACCATTACCTTGAAGCCATCGAATTCCTCAGTCTTCAAACCCTTTTTAGCAACTAAACCTTCATCAATAAAATTGTGAGTTGCTCCGGTGTCAATTAGAGCAACTATCCTTTGTGAATTCACAACTCCATGAACCCGAAAGGACTCATTTTTTTGAAAACTTGATAGTTGTGCAAAAGCACTACCATCTCCCACCTCATCGGACTTCTCTTCTGGAGCTTCTTCACCTTCACTACCTGCTGATTCGTATTGCTGATCAGACGAATCAGATTCTGATTCAAAATCAGAATAGCCCTCCATTAGGTTTGCTTTGCCTCTTCCATAGCAACGGTGACCCTTAACCCAAGGCTCACGGCAAGTGTAGCAAACTCCATCTTTTCTAAGCTGTTCTTTGAGCTCTTCTGACAACCTTGGTGGAAACTTCTTGGGCAGATTTGAAGAATGTTTTTTATCTTTCTTATGGCTGAATGGTTTTGAATGAAACTTAGGCCTTGGGGCTGCCAACTCCATGCTCCTAGCTTTCTTGATAGCTTCATCTAACGTTGGTGGATCAAAAGCTTTGACCCAACCCTTCAAAGGCTCCATTAAACCTTCAGCAAAAAGAACCACAAGTCTTCTTTCAGTAATGTTAGGCACCATTACTGACAACCTCTGAAAATCAGCCACATAGTTTTCTAAAGATCCTTGCTGTTTCAATTGTGCCAATTCTTTGAATCTCAATTCTGGATCTTTGGTATCAAATCTTTCAATCAACTTATTGGTAAACTCACCATATGTGCGAATGAGGTTATGGCCAAGAGTGACCAAACCATGAGTCCACCATTCATGAGCTATCCCATCCAAATGCAAAGTAGCAAATTTGATAGCATCTTCTTCCGGCATGGGTCTGAGAGAGAGGTAGTTATCTAACTTCTGCACCCATGATCTGGCTGTACACTTATTACTACCATCAAAATGCTCCATAGTAATCTTTCCCAATGCTTGGTAGAAATCATTTCTAGGTGCCATAGGAGGACGTTGTTCAGTCCTTCCTCCATTTCTTCGACTCCTTTGATTCATGTATTGATCAAAGGTCCAAGTACCTCTCAAGTCAAGAGGTAAGGAAACATACTCCATATAAGCTTGACGTGCATCATCAGCAAAGGTTGGTGCAGCTTCAACCGGTTGTTGCTCTTCCCTTGGTGTGAAGACGCGAAAAAGGGGTCTAGAGGATGACCCACTAGGAATTGCAGCATGCTGACCCACAATTTTGTCTCTTGTATTCACCTCAGGACTGCCACTATTGTTATTCCCATTAACTCCACTGCTTTCTCCAGTTGAGTTATTTTGGGGCTAAATGATATTCTGAGCTGCTTGCTGGTCCAATTTGGACAATAATCGGGACATCATGTCTATCATCCTATCAAACTTCTTCTCAACTCTGTCCCTCTCGTCATTAGCTTGCCTTACAGCATCTGACATTATTTCAACTGTCTGTTCAACTACTTCCACTGACTTTTCTGAACCTTCCACTGTTTTGCCAAGATCTCTCAAAACTTCTGAAAAAGTCTCTGCCTCTGGAACAGGTGGAAACTAATGCTGATTTCTGGCCTGACTTCTGGTGAATGGCCTAACGTCTCTGTCACTCATCAGACAACCAACTGCAAAATTGCCGTAGGATGGCAGGGTCTTCTGCTCTAATACCACTGAAATATGCTAACCAATTTTTTTCATTGAATTACACAACACAAACCAGCACTTGGCCAACTTGATTAGTGTTAGCTCCAATCAAAACCTCTAACAAAACAACTCTAACCAAGAATGCGCCCTAAAACCACTTAAGGAAGAGGGGCGGGCATATGGTCAGAGGATCCCTATGCTTCAACTTGATACAGAAAGGAATGCAACTGAACTGAAACAAACTCAACGTCAAGAATGTGCACTCAAGATCCCAGTGAGGGCGAGGTGCTAACATATGACGGAGTGTTTAATTGAAAGCTAGAAATTAATAGGCGGATAACCAGCCATGAAACTATTACAACTAATTCATCCGCTGCGGCGAGCATCCACAGAGTTGTGGGGATTCACCACTAAGGAAGTGGGTAAAAGAGTGTTACAATCAAATTATCCACACTGGCGGTAAACCATCCAGGGGTACTTATGTGAGAAGAATAAGAATTAAATGCAGCAATTAGAACTGGAACAGTACTACTGTTTACAGTCTTTACAATCAAGAAATAAGCTGCAAATTACATAGGAATTACAATAGTCTTCAAACACATGAGTAATATATGATCTCATACAATTATTTATCTCTCTAACAGCTGATAATGAATCAAAAATCAGAACTACTAAAGTCTGATACAAAAAACAGTAAACTGGAAATGTCAATCAGCAACTGTGAAAACCAATGAAATGTTCATAACTCACTCATTTCACCTCCAAATCGAATGAGATCAAGTGCAATGGATTGCTAGAAGGTAGGCGACCATGCTGAGATGAAGAAACAGCTTCAAAGAACTCCTGTGAATTTTGCACGAATCCCAAAGCACTTCCAGAAAAGTACGACCCTCCTTGAAGGGGCGATTTCACTTTAAAAATCAAGTTCTCAATAATAAAATCCAAAAATTGGCATGAAGGGGCGCCCTTGAACAGCAATTAGATTGATGAAATGCCCAGAACCAAATTTCAAACTGGAAATAAAGTTATAACTTGAAATCACCTTCAGCTGTAGATGAAACAGCAAAACCAAAATTGATAAATCTTCAAAATTTCTTCACAATTGCGCTCAATCTGCTAGTCTGGATGAGAAGCAGCGTATTCCAACTAGATGTATTTCAAACATGAAATTGGATGATTGGCTAGGAGGTAGCATCCTCGAAGCAAGATTTCATTTGTCATTCCGACAGCATAACAGTATGATAACATGAATGGATACCAATGCTGGAACAAAGCCTTCATTTTATAGAAGAGTAGAAGACTCTTCAATCTCTCAAGAAAAGACGCCAATAGTCACAAAGACTCTTCAAATTTCCAAAAACCATTCAGCTTCTCAAAAAGGCGTCCACTTTACAAGGCAATATAAAATCTTTATTTTAAAATAATATCTCCTTCAAAAAGGCGTCCACTTTATTTCCCAAGGCATTTAACTTTATTAATAATTAAAACACCTTTATGATAGCATACCCCTTCCAAGTCCCCTTTTTAAACACAACTTAAGTTGTCTTACTAGGCCAAGGGGTCAACTGCAAATAATAACCTCAATGCCTTTATTCAACATAAAAATGCCTTAAGAAAACAAACATGAATTGCAAATAAATGCTCCAACTGGAAATGATGTTCTGAAAGCTGACAAACTCCATACTACTAAAAATAGAATTTACTATAAATAGTAAACTCTCAGAAATGCCAAAGAACCTCCGAACTGGAAACCCTAATTATACCTCACACATGCCTACAGGCTTCTGGAATAGGTTGATGAGTGTTAAAACAGATTACTGATGAGAAGGGGACATTACATACTGATAATATGTAAATGCAGGAAGTATTAAACAATCACAACAAAGAGATTTCATATGATAGTCATACCCAATAGTCTCTAGATTATTTATATAAGAAAATATCCAAGCTTGCCAGCCAAAAATGGTGAAAACTGACCAAATGGGACACCTGGCCTACAGATTTGACTTCTCCCCAACAAAAATTGGATACAAACAGCGGAGAAGGGTAGATGCCAAGAATGGAACTCAATCAGAAGCCAAATGAAAGGCATTTTCACAAGCTACTTGACATGCCTAGCCTCTAGAAGACACTTTTCCCAAGGCAAATGGTACGACCCAAGAAAGAAGCTGAAGAGCAATCGCTGAAAGCTGCAAAATGGCTGAAGAAGACGTCTTTGGTGTAGAAACCCTCCTCCTTATTGTAAACTGGTAAAAACTCAATAGGAAACTCTGATAAAGCTCAGTAGAACCTCTGAATGAAGCCTTCACAGATGCACTAATTCAACTGGTCTCTGACAGTCTCAAAAATGCTCAACACTGAAGAGAATCTCGTTCTCCAATGGCAGAAATGCTCAAACCCTTGTCTCATAGAATAGCACAGAGAAATAAAATGGCAAAGTCAAATAATCATGAATGAGTTTGATTTGCCAAAAATGCTTTATATCCTCAAAAGGCACAAGTTTCAAGAAAGCACGACTTGGCTCTCAAATAAAATACATTAAAATGTATTTAATAACTTTTCAATAGTTAAGCAATTAAATAATTGCTTTTCCCAAGTTGAGCACACTTTATAGTTAAGTGATTTAATTTTAAATCACTTTATGATATATTTAAGTGATATAATATTTATAAAGTCAATTTGACTTTATAATAAAGCGTTAAGTTAGATAATTAACTTAAATCACTTAAATATCCATAACTCCCTCCAAACTCCATATATTTCCGTGTTGTTAGAAGCTAGCGAACACTGAATACCAAATGCTCGTGCTGACTCCCATATTGAAGCTGAAGGGGTGAGAATGTCAACTCACCAAAAATGGCCACTGACCCTCTAACCAGATCCTGTTAGCCTACAAGGGTCCAAGACATAAGCTAACTCAACAAGCTCCTGAGAACTGACTAGAGTGGGGACATCACAGACAGATTGGTTTTGAAATTAGTTTTGCAAAGTTAAGAACGTTTGCAGATCTTTCATTTGTTGTTAAAAGGATTAGCGGTAATTTCTGAGGTGTTGAAGTTTCTTCCAAGAGGGTGTGCTTTGCAGATTGGTTTTCGAAGTCTGGAGTTGGTGCTTCGAAAGAGAGTTGGTGCTCTCGATGGGTTGGTGCTCATCTATGTAATTTGGGTTGGTGCCCGTTATTGATAATAAAAGAAATATCTTGCCGTGGTTTTTTACTCGAAAGGGTTTTCTGCGTGAAAAACAGTGTTCATCTTGTTCATGGTGTTTTATGTTGCTTTCAATGATCTGATTTCTGATTTATATGGTTTATGAGGTTTAAAGTTTTAAAAAGTCTGAAATACTGATTCACCCCCTACCCCAACCCTCCCCACGCCCCTCTCAGTATTTCCCATGTGCTCTTCAAAATCTTAATGCTTTCCCTAACAGCAGTAATTTTCTCCGTTTTCCATGATTTTGAATTGCAAGTGGGATGGCTTCATTGACCAACATCATGTTAGAAGACAACCAAAGGTTCACTGGCAAAAATCATAACACTTGGAAATAGTGGAAGCTCACTATTTTTGAATACAGGTGCCTTGATTAGATTGCCCTTGGTACATACTCTCATCCAACAGTTGTGGGTAAAGACCAGGACAAATTTGATGAGTATAATCGTGAAGCTATTATGCTCATTAAATTTTCTATAACAAATGAAATGTTTTCGGAGGTTCCATTAGGGAAAACCTCTATAGAGATTTGAACGCACTTGCGAGATCTACACGAGACGTCAAATAAAGGCGGGGCCTTCTTCCTGAAGAATATGCCTTTCTCCATCCTGATGGATGTGAAAATGTCTTTGCAGGATCATTTGATGAAGATCAAAGACATTCGCGATCAACTAGAAGCCATAGGTCAAAAGATGGAAGAAAATATTGTGGTTACCAAGGACATATGAGCATTTCATAATAACACTTAGCATCACCTCTACCAATGTTGACCTGAAGTTCAACATTTTGTGCAACAAACTCTTGACGTAGGACAGATGGAAGAAGCAATTTGGTAGCAACACTGATTCACCAAGTGTAGAACGAGCCTTTGCAGCCAAGGGTAAGGGCAAAGGCAAGTGGCCTCAAAAGAAAGGTCAAAGCAATTCTAATGATACTTCAAAGAATCTGTTGGAAAGTTGTCATTGATGTCAAGGGTATATAGAAAATCAGAAATTGTCATTGATGTCAAGTGTATGAGCGAGATTGTTGAATTGATGTTTTCATTAATGTCAAAAGAGTTTTGCATACAAAGAGATATGATTGGATCAATATGCAATTAGAAAAGTTGCTGATAGCTTCAAGATGGTTCCAAGGAAATGAAACCAAGTGATGAATCTGATGAAGCCCTTACCAATTACTTAGCGATTAATATATGTTAAGAATAGTGATTAATGTTTAATAAACAAAGACTGATTAGAAAGCAGTGGTGATAGTTTATTCTATAAGCAGCGGTTTATATAAGTGGATCAATGAATAAGTTTAAAGGCATCCATTATCATACAGCAGTGGTTATGAATGTGCAGCAATATATTAATGAATGAAATGATCAACAGAAAGCAGCAAGAAGATTAACAATTATATTAAGGGAAGTGCTCATCAAGGATAATTAATGTTATACATAATTTAAGTTGAATGGTCAATGTGTATTATGCTTAAAGAATAAAAAATTAAAGATGAGCAAATAATATTCATATGGGCAGCTATGAATAAACTTATAAAGAACAAGCGATTGTCATCTATTTAAAGCAGCACTTACCTTTGTTAATATGCAACAATTACTTATGAGACTAATAATACAGCGAACAAAAGAAAGTCAACAATATAAGGCATATAAGACAAAATTTGTCTTATTAAAAAAGGTGAAGAAATTTGTCTTATTCTAATGGCCAAGGCATATGTCAAAGGCAGCGATAAATAAAATTAAAGAGCAGTGATAAATTTGTCTTAATGAGTAGCGATTATAAAAAACTCCCATGGAGCTATGAGCATCAATTAACATGATTAATACACAGCAATTAAAGTGGATTAGAAGCAGCAATTACAAGAGAAAACTAGTTTGAATAAAGACATTGGTTTTATTAAGATTATGAGAATAGCAATTAGTAAAGTAATAACAAGAAAGGGTGCAATCTGTTGTTAATAGAGAAAATTATGATTATATTAAAAGACATAACCTTTGAAAGGTTGTCTCTTCATCAATTGCCTCTTTTGATGAGTCTATAAAAAGTATTGTGAATTATGGTGGAAAATGTGGTGTGGAGAACAAACAATATATCCAAAACACCAGCAACTGTGTGTTAAAAACAAATAGAATTATGGTGGAAAATGTGGTGTGGAGAACAAACAATATATCCAAAACACTAGCAACTGTGTGTTAAAAACAAATAGATAAATCAGATATACACCAGCAATCTCATGTGAAGATTTAAGAAGAGAATATATGTAAAGTGGTAAAGGAAATATATTCAGATTTATAAAGGAATTTGGAGCAGATTTGTGAAGGGATTTAGAGCAAGTTTATGAAGGAATATGTGCAAAATTACAACAGATTTATGAGCAGTCTTATAGTAGATTTTTGAAGGGCTTGTGAGCAGGTTCATGAAGAAGTTATGAGCATATGAATGAGTATGTATATGCAGACTTAAAAAGATTTGTGAAGGGGGTTTCATGCTAGATTAAAAGAAGATTTTGGAGCAGAATTATCATGAGAATATAAGGGGAGAATATGCATTAAAATATATCATCCAAACATATGTAAGCATACTTGTTATGATTAATTTAAGAAGGCAATTATAGAGTGAATAAGAAGAAGATTTTAATAAGACATAGAAAGAGCTAATCATCTATTGAAGAAGACATATTTTGTGAAGGACATTGTAATTGTCCATCATCCGTTAGAGAAGCAACATTCAAGGGCGGAAACTTGTATTGGGGGTTGGTGTCTCCAAGAAGAAGAGATTGGAGTCTCTTACCGAGTAGGTTCTCAAGTGTAGGGATTGGTATCTTTAGTAGGTTGGCGCCTATGAATTCAATTGTGGGGGTTGGTGCCTCTAGTGGGTTGGTGCTCACAAATTTAATGAGGGGTTGGTGCTCACAAAGTGAATGAGGGGTTCGTGCCTACAAAGTTTGTAGAAAAGATTAATATAAAAACAATATTTTTCCTTGGTTTTCTACTGTAAGGGTTTCCACATAAATCTTGGTGTTCGTGTTCTTAATTGTCAAATTCTTGCATGGTTATTATTGTTATGATTAGTTAAGTTAAAATTGGTAAAAGTTTGTATTATACCGATTCACCCCCTCGCCCCCCCCTCTCTTTCAGTATAACCTTGTGCTCATCAAAATCTAAAGACTATCACATGTCATTATTGTGGTAAACTTGGTCACTTGAAGAAGCATTGTAGAAAGAGGTTGGTTGTTCCGAAATCCAACTAGGGAAGGTCTCAACAAAAGGCTCATGTTGCAGAGCATTATGAGCATTATGAGCACAAGGAGTCAACCTTCTTTGCTTTCATGGCCAAATGACCAGCAAATCACTCCAAGTCTTTTGCGTGGTATATTGATTTTGGAGTGTCTTGACAATTTACACACAAGAAGGATTGGTTCAAAGAGTACAAGGATTGCTCTAATTTAGTCATCTTCGGGAGTGGTCAGGAGTATACAGTTGTCAACAAAGGCATTGTTCAAATAAACTCTGGAGGGAAAACTCTTATTTTCCTCAATGTATATTATGTTTCGGGCATGGAACTCAACTTGCTCTCATTGAGTCAAATTACGCACCCCTTTCCCAAGTTGGATGTCATTTTCAGCACACACAAGTGCCATATTGTTGATAAGGAGTTCAAGAAAACCATCACACTTGGCATAGAGGATCATGGTTTGTATTGACTTGTTGATACTAGAGAGGTTCAAGAGCGTGCAGTGGCAACCAAGAGTTTATTGGTATCAGTACTCGTTGGCATCAGTGTTATGGGGATCTCAACCTTTCTTATCTCTCTTGATTGGCTCGAAAGAATATGGTAGAAGGTTTACCTGAAATCCAACAAATATAGGGTGTTTGCGAAGCTTGCCATGTAGGGAAGCCACACAAAAATCCATTTTTAGAAGGAGAGGCTTGGAGAGCACAAAGGATCCTTCAACTGGTTCATGAAGATGTATGTGGACCAATGAATACTGCATGGTCATTGGTGCTAGGTATTTTCTCTTGTTTGTAGATGATTACTGTAGGAAAATGTGGGTGTTTTTCCTAAAACGAAATCATAATTGTTTAAAGAATTTTAGAAGGTTAAGTCCTTAGTAGAGAAAGAGTCTGGATGTGCAATCATAACTCCTAGGTTTGATAATGAGGGAGAATTTTGGGGGTGAATTTTGTTCCAACGAATTCACTAGCTTTTGTGCTAAACATGGTATTAAACATCAATTCACAACACCCTATACCCCACAATAGAATGGTGTAGTTGAGAGGAGGAACCATACTATTATGAAGATGGCTCAATGCATGTTGGAGAACCAAAGTGTTCCCAAGAAGTTTTGGGCGAAGGCAGTTTATATTGCAGTGTATCTTCTCCATAGGTCTTTGACATGGGCCGTGAAGGAGAAGACCCTAGAGGAAGCATGATCTAGGAGGAAACCAAGAATCAACCACTTTAAGGTTTTTGGTTCTATTGCATACATTTGGATTCCAAATGCCAAGAGAACCAAACTTGACTCCAAGAGTCAAAAGTTGATGATCACAGGATATGGTGACAATCATAAAGCCTACAAGCTGATTGATGTGGACACTAATCGTTTGACATTCAACAAGGATGTGGTGATTGATGAAGAAGTTGGGCCTTTTTAGCACTCTTTTGACATCAAGAGTTCTCTAGATCAACCTTTGAAGGCTAAAGACTTAGGTGTCAAGCTTCTATTAGCTACATCTAAAGGGGGCAACTTTGTACTTTTGAAAATGTGGAATCTCCTAGACAAGTACAGTACCAATACTAGATGGTTTTCTTCAAGAAAACCTAGATCAACATCCAGATGATATAGTACTAGGCAAAGTTGGCAGACTCGCCGAGTTTTTGGCGAGTCTAAGAGAACTCGCGAGTTTTTTTTTTCCAAATGAGGTTTTTTGAATTTAACTCGCAGAGTTTTTTTTGACAAGTTTTTCACAAAAACTCGCCGAGTACTCTCCAAAAACTTGCAAGTTTTTGTGGAAAACTTGCCAGATACATTAAAAAATGCAAAACACAAAAAAAATTTGAAAAAATAGTCAATTTTTGTCGAGTTTTTTGCCAAGTTTTCTCTGAGATTTTGTTGACTCATCAATTTTGGGCTTGGAAAGTTTTTTGCCTAGTTGAGTTTTCCAACTATGGTACCAGGCAGCCCAAGTCATGATGACCATGTTGATTTGGATGGAGAGGGTTCTACAAAGAGACCTAAGTGGTGGGAAAAGCTCATTGGTGATGTTCGGGATGATGAAATGATAGAGGATTGATCATCTAGAGGCAAGAGCAAGCAAAACATAGTTAACTTTGCTCTTATGGTTAACATTCAGGGTGTTTATGAACCCCAAGTTTTTGTAGAGGAAAAAGGTAAACTTGAATGGGAAAAGGCCATGGAAATAGAACATCAAAGTCTTATGAAAAATGAGACTTGGGTTCTTTCAGATCTTCCACCAAGGAATAAACCCATTGGTTGCAAATGGGTGTACAAAGTCAATTACAAAGCACGATTGGTGGCTAAAGGATTCTTGCAAAGAGAAGGAATTGATTAGGAGGAAATCTTTGCTTCTACAACAAAGATGAGCACAATTCGGTTAGTTCTAGCCATGGCAACACAATTTGGCTGGAAAGTCCATTAAATGGACGTAAAGAGTGCCTTCCTTAATGGTGACTTAAAGGAAGAAGTGTGCATGACTCAACATTGGGGTTTTCAAGTTGCAAGAAATGACCATCAGGTATGCAAATTGACGAAGGCTCTTTATGGTTTGAAGCATGTTGGTGTAACAACTAACACCTCTGGAGTGCAAGTTGGTACAAACAACTATGCACACTACGTGATTAGTGCTCTTCAAATTAGGAGGGGAAGCTCCCTCGTTGCGCGGACAAAAGTGCTTGAAAAGTAAACTAAACTATATCTCGTCTTTTTGTCTCAGCTGTAAGAGGCACAAGGTTTGCAATAAACTTCGAACATTGCAGCTAAGTATTTTCTGGTTTCGCAAGACTTAACTACAACCCAAAACTAAGTAACTTAAACTATATAATTCCCTCAAGAATTCAGAGCATGAGGAAACGGAGTGGGAATGATTATTAGACGATAAACCGGGTACAGACTCACAATGTGAAGGCAAGGTGGCACGACTATCTGCTTGTCTGAATAGGCTTATTACTCACACACATCATACGATAAACCGAGTATAGATTCTCAACTTGAAGGCAAGGTGGCACAACTATCTGCTCAATCTGAATAAGTTTATTGAATACAAAACACAAAGGATAGCCAACTAGGACAACAAATTGCATAGGCGAGACACACATACAATTTACGATCGAACTAGCCACTATATCTAACTAAGGCAAGCATTCACCATAATAATTGCATGAAACCCAAGTGGCATAACAATTCATTATCACTATAAATACTCATGAACAGATACAGAATGAGCAATATTACAGGCAAGGTAGGCACAACATATATTTCTCTCTAATGCAAAAGTTATGTACAAATGAGCAAAAGCTCTTATTTATAGACATCAAAAGGTGTAGGGAACCCTAAAATCACCTTGAGTCAACTACAGTCTTGCAATGCATGCAAGATTATTGCTAAACCCTAATAAACAAACTATATAGTTAACTGGAAAGCTACCATCAGTTAACCGGTACAATTAATCTAAATGGACAATGTGCAAGCATGCACGTCCTTATTGAAAGCAAAGTTAACTGGAATACTACCATCAGTTATTGTAAACCCTAAATACAACTCCAAGTGAACATAGATAATCCCAAATAGACATGCATGAGATGTGACAGCGAGTTAACTTGAAAAGGTAACGCCAAGTGTAACTCCTGTGTTTAATGTCTATCCTGAGAGGTGGGAACTGAAGTCTACTGGCCGTGATCTCGAGCAACCAACCCCTCCACGAGATTGTTAACTGCATCACTGTCTTGAGCATTGATACTCTGCTGAAGTATGTTGTGTCTGTGCAGCATGTCCTCACCAGCTGTGATTTGACACTGAAGTTCACCTTTGCTCCTGGTTGCTTCATCACACAGCGCTGACATGACTGTAAGCTGATCCAACTTACAGCCAACGGTCTCCCCACTGAAAATACTATGAACGAGTGCCTGGAGCTCTGATTGTACGTTAGCAAGCTCAACATACGCACCACCCTCAATCTGATACCGACACTGTATGCAGGACACAAGAGTTCTCACATACAGGAGTGCACTAGTGACGTGCTCTCTACTCTTAGCCAACTCTGATGCCATAGTCTCTTCTATCTTCGTCTTGAAAACCAACTGTGTCTTCCAAGAGTAGATAGCTTATTTATCTTCTGCATCTGTGACTGATTCATATGCCACACTTAGGTGAGCAATCATAATCTCATCCCGGGGTTTGTTAATCGCCATGTCTCGCTCCTCATCTTGGAGACGTAGACGGAGCTCTCGTGCATTGTACCGCAACTAATATAACTCTGCAAGCACAGAGCGGCCTCTAGCAACGAACTCCTCCCAATCCTCCCAATGCTTGTCATATGTAACCAGGTGATTAAGCTGGCCCTGTTCTGCTGGTGGCTCAAGCATCGGCGGGAGTGTGGCGATAACACCTGACCTGTGTACAAGGCTAGAAATGTACTGACGAAGCTATCTGATTTCAGCCTCGAGGGCTGCCTTGTCTTCTCCGTCCTTCAGCATTTTATCCCTAGCGCTGTCTGTAGCAACCTATAGGAGATCAACCTGTGTCTGGCGGGTGCTTCAACCAAGGTTGACTGTGATCACCTCGAAGTCTTGAGCTTCAATCTCATCCAAACTCTTCCCCTTTGGAGGCATGGCAGTCTCAACGATGATGTCCATATCAGCATTCCTCTCTATGTGGACCTGTTTCTTGATCCTCTTGTCTGGCGCATCTTGGTAAGCATGATCGAAGTCTGAATGATCAAGGACATAGGATGGCTGCCTCCTCTTCCTTCCCAGTTGAGCTTCAATCCAAGATTGGTCTCGGCAAATGCCACTGGAAGGATCTGTACTAGCAATGAGAGGTTTTGATGAGAGTGAATATGTAGAGGAGCTGCTATGAGATGGAGAGTCTAAGTCCAATTCAATATGAATCGGGATTGGTGATTACTCTGGGGTCGGTGATGGAACTCGAGGCTGGACCTTAGGCTTTGGCAAACTCTGAATTGGCCTCTGAACTAGCTCCGTGTGTGTATCAATAGCAAGTGCCTTACCCTTTGAATTGTTAGGCACTTGACTCTTCTTTGGAGGATTACTCTTCTTTTGTTTGGGTTTGGACGAGGAAGGTAGCGAAGGATCCATCAGTGGCGGCTCTGCTCTAGGCACGTTTACCCTCTTGGTCTTCTTGCTATCGAGGTAAAGTATATTGTTTTGGATAACTCTACTTGACCTCTCCTTTACTGATGCGTACTCCTTGGCGTACCAATCAATTGCCGGCAATGGTTGTGTATCAACTTGCTCTCTGAAAAACTGAGGAAGTACCTCTCCCTCATCATCTGACAAACCTCCCACATCTTCCGCTAGGAAAACAAAAATCTGTGAGAGAGAAGCGGCCATAGCTGCGTCTGCGCACCTCAAAGTCGTCCTCACAATTTGCCCAATAGTCCTCCATAGTAGGCTTATGGTATGAGAGAATGCCAAGACGCTCTAAATAACGACCCCAAGGATTATAGGTGCGTACATTGACAAGATACCTGAGATGATACTTCTTTAACTCTTGTCCTGTAGCTTTGGCATCAATTGTCGTCTTGCAATAATAGATTCCAAATTGCATGGGAAAGTTGGTAGCCTGTTTATGCTTGCGGTGCAAAAGACAATGAACATCACGTAATTGCCTCAGGAACTCCATGAAAACTGTTCTATCCGAAGGATAGCATGGAAGCATGGCTGGATTTCCTGTAAATCCATATACTCGGATGTAGGTGTATGTAGGAAACTGAATAAACTAGTCCGCCCAATCAACCATTGCTACTCTAACAACTGCCGAGATACGAATGTGCAACTCCCGGTCCAAGTTTCTCACTGTATAAGTCAGGAAAGCCTTGTGAACACACTTGAAGTGACGTTTAGCCTTAGTGAACTCAAGCTGATCATAATACTAGTAGACTTTCTGAACACTGAGTATGCCCACCGTGTTCAATCCTCTAAACTGACCCTGGTAAGCAATCAAGTACATGAGGTAAGAACACATGTGAAACTCGTGGGCAACTAGGAAACCGGTGATTTGCTTGTGGAGAATGTCATTGATGAAGGATGCCCAGTCATAATGCTCCTACCCAAATATGATGCAACCAATGATGTAATACATCCAAGGCTGGAAAATGTTTGCATCTGAATGATCTGAGACACGATTCAAGAGTGTGATTAGAATCGCGTACTCATCCTTGTACTCTCTGCGACCCACGTTGTTTGGCAATTTGTTCTTCTTTTGCTTCAACCATCACTCTGCCATCTTACTTTGGCATTTGTCCATATCAGCATTGAATGCATGCTCACATTGCTCCATAGAAATGACCAGACTGCTCGGGTGCTGAGGGATACCAAAACATCTTTCGACATCCAAGGGCTTGAGACTGCATATAACTCATCCATCTACTGACACTATCTCACGAGTAGTAGAGTTGTAATGCTTAACACAAGAAATTTCAAACTCCACGTAGTGAATGAGATAGGTATGGAGGCGGCCTCAAGTAACCCGGACTGCTGAATGTTCTGGAGAATCGAATCTCTGATCTTAATAGGATTTAAGACTGCTTCTGGAAGCACCTTATGAAGATTCGTATCAGCTGTCTTGATGAAGTCATGAGTCAGGACTGATTTGGTCTTGAATTCGAGTTGAGTGTATTGCATTTTGAAAAACTCGCCTGTTGACTGTGAACATGGCTATATTCTGACAAGATTTCTGGAAACCTAAAAATAGCTTGCTGAGGCTAAAAATAGCCGATTGAAGGTCAATTTTCGGCGAAAAATCTGAGATATGGGTTTTGTCCAAAAAAAGATTCTAAGACAACCCAGAATGTCAGAAATGCGAAAATTTGACTTCTACTCGACCATGCAAGGAATTTTCAGTTGAGAAAATTAGAGCCTCGAGAACTAATGCTCTGGAGTAAATTTTCTTGAAAAATTCTAGCACATGGGTTTACTCGAGGAAGCTATGTAGAATCGATCCAGAAGGTTTAATTTGCCAAAATTCGCCTGTTACTCAAACATGCAAATTGAATTTGAGAGAATTTTGAAGAATTTGAGAAGAGAAAAGCTGGAGGCTGACGGCTAGGCTCGTTGGATAGCTGGGGTAATTCCTCACAAGTCTCGTGAAGACTTCGAAAGCTAAAAACCCCATCTGACAGGCCTAAAGGTTGGGCGCCCCTGGCCTATAGAGGTACAGGTGTATAATACTATTTTCTCCACCCTCTGATTTACGTGTCTGGTAGAATCTCTGCTATGATCACTCAGAATGTCGGATTGATTGGCAAACTAGTGCGTTGCGAAACTAGACTAGATTAGAAACGATCTCAGGAAGACCACATCTGCAAATACCATCATTTGATGAGTCAATTTCAAGGTCGCCCCTGGGCTACAGGGGCTCAGATTTGCAAATTGACTACCTTTTGTGATATGCATCCACTTCGTAACCTCAGCTTCTGACTTCAATTGTCAGAGTTTTGGAACTCGGATGACTGGGTTTGATAGCTCGTTGGAAAGCTGGGCCAATTTGGAAGAGAATGAATGTAACTGCAAGCAAAAATAACCGAATCTGGACCTTCAAAGAGAAGGGTGCCCCTGGGCTACAGGGGCGCAAATCTGCTTTTTGCTAAAAATCTTTATTTGTTTGATCTTTGTAATCATCATTTTGGCCACTCAAATGACCATGCAGGAGTATAATTTCATCGTGAAGTGCTTCTCCATCTGATATACCTTGTTTTGAGTCTCTAGTTCAAGTTCTAAGCTCCAGGTACTGCTCAATTGTTGCTAACGACTGACATGACACTGACCAAATTCCATGCTTGACTTGCCCAAAAATTGTAATTTGACATCATTTTAGCAAGGTTTAGACTCTTTTAAGCAAAATGCCTTAATGAAGCAAAAAATTTGGTTTGGGTACAACAAAGCAAGCACCCAAGGCATGGCACATAAAGATTGACAAGTATTTGGATTAGTAGGGATTGCAATGAAGTCCTTTAGAGCCAAATTTATATGTTAAAAGCATAGGCAATGAAATCATCGTTTTGGTCATTTATGTGGAAGATATTATCATTACAAGTAGTGGGGAACATTTGATTGAGCAAATCAAATGGAATTTGAACAAGGTTTTTGACATGATAGACTCAGGCCTCCTGCATTATTGCCTAGGTGTAGAGGTTTGGCAGACAAGTGGTGGTATTTTTATTTTTCAGTCTAAATATGCCAAGCATTTGCTAGACAAGTTTAGATTGCAATATCTTGTCTACACCTATGGAGAAAGGGCTGAAGCTTTCAGCTTAAATAGACTCGAAGGTTATCGATGAGTCAACATTTAGGCAACTAGTAGGCAGCCTTATCTATCTTACAACCACTAGACCTTATTTGAGTTATGTTGTGAGTTACATTTCCTGTTATATGACAACGCCAAAGGTCGAATATTGGGTTGCAACAAAGCGGGTATTGAGATATGTGATTGGGTTCACAAATTCAGATTGGGCAAGTTTCTTTGACGACAAGAAATCCACTTTTGGATATGTTTTCAGTCTTGGTACGAATGTAGTCACATGGACCAGTAAGAAGCAATAGGCATTAGCTCTTTCCTTGACAGAAGTAAAGATTTGGGGAATAGTCAAAGTAGCATTTGAGGTAGTATGGCTTCAGAGGATGCTTTCAGACATATAAATGTCTCAAGTAGGGCCTTCAACCTTGTTTTGTGACAATCAAGGGGTGCTAAAGCTTGCCAAGAATCTAGTCTTCCACGAGCATACTAAACATGTGGAGCTTCACTATCATTTCATCAAGCAACTTGTAGAAGATGGATTAATGTTGTTGCAGACATTCTTACCAAGTCCTTGTGTCCTAACAAATTTGTAAAATTTTGGGATAAACTTGGTGTAGTTAATAGATTGACCATTAAGTGAGGGTATTAGAGTAATATTGTAATATTTAGTTTAGAATGATCAATTAAGTTGTTAGGATAGACTTTACGAATATTCTTTTATTTTTTTAGTTAAGTTCTTGTCCTTTGCTTTATTAGCCATTGATCTTATCGTTTACGAATAGATCTTTGTAAACTCTTATACAAGGAGGCTTTCGCTCCTTAAATTTATTATCGAATATCTTGGCAATCATTCTTTGTGTTTTTAATTATTTTACAAATCAATTGGAATCCAATAAAACTATTGCAAGGCAAGTACTTCAAACTATCATACCAATTAAAATAGTTGATTTATTACAAAATATTCTTGAACTTCAAAATGCTATGATTAATATTGCATCTAGTAAGAATGAGACGGTGCATGCTATGACCCATTTAGAATCCGAAGATAATGAACACCTTATAACCAAACCGCAGTTGTTGGGAGACCAAATGATTGATCCCATGTTATTGACAATTAACATGTCAAAGAAATTAGCGGTGGTGCATATGGAGATCCTTGGAAGAAATCTCATTGATACAATTGTTGAGGGTGGTTTGCTATGAATGTACTTTTGGAGGACATTTGGAGAAGTTTGGTCAAGACAACCATCTAGCCCCCAAAATTTCATTTGGTAGGTGCAAAACAACAAGGAATCAAGGTACTAGGAGTATTAATGGCCCAAAAGACACTTGTTGGAACTCAAACATTTTTATTAAATGTTAGTGGTCATCTCGTTAAGGAATCATGTACTATTATGTCATGGTTGACTAGTAGTAGCCAAAGTTGACTACAATTGAGAAAAGAACATTCTCCATTGAAAACAAGGGCAAGTATGCAATTGATTTGAAGAACTAGGCAATGAGGAGGCAACTTCCTTAGGTTCATCAAATTCAGACTCTGAAGAAAAGTGGACAAAGAAGCATGATATAGGTCCAATGGTGTTGAATGTTGGGAGGAATTTTGGAATAGTAGTCGTGTTTGGAAGATGAGACAAATTCTCTCTTCGTGGTCTATTTCACTAGCCAAGGGAGAACTATGAAGTATTTCCACCGAATTGTAATTTTATTGAAGCTAAGAAGATCAACGAAGAGGAACAAGGATTGTGCAATAACAAGCAGCCAATGAAAAATGACTTTGAAAAGTTGGACAATTTATGTGTGTTGAATTCAATACAAGGTTCACAAAAATCTGTATTTCTAGTTTCAGTAAAGGCACCTAACTTTATGGAAGATTCCAAAGCTAATATAGGTATGCCTCAAAACAATAATATTTTAAGATTATTTGATTTTCTATGGATATTTGTCCTAATGAATGTTACAAAGTATTGTACTCGTGATGCATATTTTGGCATGACATCAAAGTCAAATTAGAGCAAAAATTTACAGAAAAGGAGAAAATACCGTATAGTCACTAGTGGATTGGACAAAAAAAATAGAGAAAAGTATTTTACAATGGGTTGGACAGAAAAATAGTATTGAAGTTGAAGAAGAAAATACTAGGTGGGTCCCATAGGAGCAACATGAAAAATATAATAATAAAAGTTCAAGCCTTTTTAAATGGGTAGAAAAGTAAAATATTAAAAAAAAAAAATTATAGAGGTCCTCCCTTTACCACTATATGGCCATATTTGAAGGAGCATATTAAAATAAATAATAAAGGTCTCTTTTTTTATATCATACGACCTGCCAATCACATGCTAAAATATCCCAATCTCCTCGTACGACCATTAATGCCAAAAGAAATTAACGATAATAATTTTAAAATATCTTTTCCTACTATCATACGACTACCAATGATCAAATAAATCGAATCTCATATTTCTATAGTCTTCTTATGTCCTCCCATATGGTCTCCCAAATAGTTAACTCCTATTGTACAACATACTTTGCAGAAAAAATATAAACAAGAGGAAAACGCCAAAGTTAGCAATGTAGACTATTGTTGTCATACAACCTTATTAGGCAATGGTGCGACCTTTACACTACTTTTCCATTGAATGGATTATTCAAAGCTTTTCTATCATACAACTTCTCACATCCCATTTAATCCATACCTCTTTCATTTTTCCATATGATCAACTTTACATTTGTATTCATTTGTATGGAGTGTTCCAAATTCTATTCTACGACCTACAATATGTACAATTATTCTATTTTTTGCTACTACTTATGTTGTATAGTTTGGTCAATTGCACTCTTCTTTTGTTGTACGACTCTTATGGAATGTTGAAATAATAGAATCTACTCATTCACCTTCTATTGCACAATTTGGTGCCATTGCTATTGCACCACTTCAACCCTTTACAATTGGCTTTTTTTAGTTTTTGATTTTTGTAGAGACAAAGAATCATTCTTATTAGTTGATAGTTGGATGAATGCACATTTATGGAATATGGGATAATGAACAATATTTCCTTAATGAGGATTTTCATGATGGAGATTATTTTGAATTGCTTGAAGTATCGTTTGGGTTCAATGATCCATTGGGTAATCATGTATAGAGTCTGGTGTGTAGTTAGATAAGATTCCTTGTTTGTTTGATCCTTCCTAGCGATTCATTAAATTGTATGGTCATTGGTGAATGCATTCTCCGTATACTAGCTTGTGTTCTAGATATGTTGGTTCTGCTAACGCTCCACATGGGCTTCCATCTATTGATGATGAAATTTTCCTTCATCAAATTTTCTTTCTATTGCATTCTAAAATAATCAGTCTAGATCTTCATTTGTCTTTCATCGTGGAACACTCACTAGTTGTGGAAAGATTAGGTTATGATTAGGTTGTTCTAGCTACCAACAGGAAGTGTTAACACAAATGTCCTTTCATAGTATTGTCACAAGTTTGGAAAACCTTGCCCAATGTTGATTACTTGTTTTCTTTGTCGTCTAAAATACAAATTTTCTTGGAGGGAGATGATGTAATCAACATACAATGCCTTTATTATGTTTTGTTAATATGGTTGTATCCAATTATGTATTAATTGCTTGTCGGCTTAAAGGTAGTTATAGGAGTGAGTTAGTAGACGGTTGCTTTTTGCTTGGGAAATTTCAAGATTTTTAAATAAACTTTGTGTAGTCAGGGAAAATAGTTTGTTCCTTGGCTGATTATTTTTTATTTACTTTTGTAAGAACTTCATTTGTGAATAAAGATATATTTTACTACTCTATCTAGTCATTATTTCAAGTATTAGTTTTATCAGAAGGAAGAGTAAACACTAGCCCATTGCACACCATTTCAGCTCGTGAAAAGGTTATCAAAGATATACATAGCCTTAACAAATGCTAGATCAAGTCTCAGAAATCAACCTGACAAGTTTCTTGTGAAGCCTCCTAGAAGCTCTTTGACTAATCGTGGCTTTAGTTCTACCATAAGTTCTCAAACTTTTGAGCAACTTATATAAGATTATTCTTGAAAGAAATACATGAGTGGTGATTTGACCTAAGTTTGTATGTCCTAAACAAGGACTACAAATCCTCTAGATAGTCAACCTCCTTTAAATGAGACACATTAACTTATAGAGACCCTTAATATCAATCTCAAGTTTAAAAGGAACTAAGGCTAACTCAAGAACAATTGTAATGGGATGATGGTTATACAAGATAAAATATAATACATTAACATTGCTATCCAATGGAGGAATAACAAAATAGTCTTCATTTAAAAAAAAGACCTACCAAAACTAGTATAAATCCTATTTTTAACTTTACGTTATTACAAGAAGTTAATCATATCCCTGTATTGTCATGTAAAAAAAATTCTCATCTTGTGCTACTAGAAATTTTACATTTCATTTCCAAGAAAAGAGAATACCTCCATTTTTATCTTCCTTGATCCACAACAATGTTGAAGTTCCCCCATCTCCTTAGTGATCCGAGGGATATTTATTATGTTGAAAGTAATCCATGTCCACAATCTAGATCTGCCGTTATAATCATTTGGTGCATACACAGAGCAAAGTACAAAATAGATATCATCCACTTACAAAACTACACAGCTTATATGCTACAAGTAGAGCGTCCATATTCTATCACTTTTGTACCCATTTTTTATGCAATAAGATCATATATCCACCTTGAACATTCTTGTGATTAAACATAATTTTAGTATAGTTAGAACAAAGAAATTACATCCATTCTACATCAACCCCAATGACCTTGCATGTTACAAAAAGAAACTATTTTCCTCTCTTATTGAAAGCTCCAACAACTTTGTATTATGTAATGTCCTTTTTTTCCTGCCCTAAATCCACCCTATTTTAATAGTGTTTTTAAAACTAGTATATATATTATATAATATTAAAATATAAATAATATAAATAAATAAATAATAAATAAAATAAAATAAGTACTTTATTGGGGTCGACCAAGATTGGAGGAGAAAAAAGAAAAATAAAGGAGGTTGGCCTTGTTAAGGTATTTATTTTTGGAGGGCTATAAAAGAAAGTAAAGTGCAAGTCATTTGGGGTATCCATTCATATCATATTTTCATTTGGAGATTCTTCTCTTTGGCTGCAACTTCAGTTGGGCTTTATTTCAAGGATGAAAACCCTTGTGAATACGGTGAGTTGGACGAAAACCTAGCTCATCTTGTGGAGGACTCATAACGGAGTTTTAATTGCACTTCATTGGAGACATTTGGAGGTTTGGAGCATCATTGCATAATCAGATTTGGAGCAGCTTTGTTGTGGCATTTTGTGAGCATATTGCATTAGGGTTTTGCCCTAATTTGGAACGCCACTTTGGAGCAGGTCTGAGTGCCCATCTTTGGAGGGCGGTTTTGCATGTTTAGAGCAGCAAACCCTAAGTGTTTGCCAAGGAGGAATTCATCCATCTAGGGTTTGATATTTGAAGACTACTTTGCATATATTTGGTATGTACAATCATAGTTTTAGGTCTGATTTGTAGAGCAGAAATCTGGGCATATGTTTGGCATGTTTGAGCCCATGAATTCATTGTAAAATCTGTCTAGAATATTCAGTTTTGTAGCAGCAAACTTCTTTAATCAGAAATCAGATTTATTGACCTATGTTTGGCACTTGGATGGTTGATTTTCATGGTTGCTATCATAGTTGATGTTTTTGATTAGGGGTAAAACAGGTTTTGATGGGACCCAAAACCCAGTACATAATGGTTTTGAAGGGACCCGCAACCTTGTCACAGATAAGCATACTGCAAATAAGATAAAACGTGTACCAATAGCAGCCCAACAACAACCGCTATAAGAAAAACATGACTACACAGGCTGCATCATACAAACAAGCAAAGGACCGAAATTCCTTTACAACCTGGTTTGAACCGGGCCAGAAACCCTTAGATACACAAAGAAACCACTTGCATCTGCCAGGCATCAGCAAACCAGCCGCTCATGGATGATACCGCTGAGCCAAGAGAGATAACCAACTTAATGGTGTAGAACACCATCAGACCCCTAAGCAAAAACGCCATCAAATCCAACAACCCCACGTTAATAGGGGAGTTAGAGAACACAAAGGACCACTAGAGCACATCAACCATCTTGCAGCAACACCCCACCAGAATCACCAACCCAACTCCACCTCAATAGGAGGGAGCTCCCCTCTATAGGAGAGGAAGAAATGAGAGCCCAACCCTCCAAAGTCATCACTCTTCTACCCACACATGCTCCACCTCAATAGGAACATTGGAAGAGAGATCTCCCCACCAAACCTACAACACCCACCTCCACCTCAATAGTAGAGGGCTCTGCCTCAATAGGAGTAGTCTCCACCTCCATAGAAGACACTAGCTGTAGATTTAGAGGGAAAACTTCAGAAGGAAGAGCAATCATAACCACCTTTGGTAAAGCAAGGTACTGAACCAAGAAAGAAGGAGAATGCACATCAGCCACCAGAGAAAAACATCAAAGCATCTGGCCCCAAAGGGACAAAACCCTCACATCAATAGAAGACCCAGTAGCACAGATCTTCCAAGAGCATAAGCTCGACAGCCCCAGACGAAGGGCCAACAAAGGAGCAGAGCGGAACCTCCAACAACAAAACTCCATTTGGGTACATAGAAAACCTAGCCAACAAAAAGAGATCCACAAGAAAGATCATGTAGATAGATGCAGAGAGAAAAAGGCCCCAAACTCATGAAAAGCACAACAAAGCATAAGGGGATCCCAAGAACTAATATAGACCACAACATGGAGGACCGAAAACAACCCATCCTGTAAAACAGGACCAAGCCCACGACCAAAACCAGCAGCAACCTCTGCCATATACAAGAACTCCTCAAGGGGTAACAGATAAACATTAGAAGCCACCTCCTGCAAACAACCAAAAGCATGGAGCAAAGACGAAAGCCCTTCAAATCAAAGAACCCCATAACCCGCAAAACAGCTGCACAACACAACAGCAATAGGAAGAACAAGGGCGTAGAAACCAAACCCCTCTGCAACACCCAACTCAAAAGCAAAGAAAAGGAAGCCCCAAAAAAAGCCCCTCCATGGACAAGGAAGCCAACCACCGCAAACAAATAGCTACTCCACGCAAAGGAGCTAGAGCAAAGAAACATCGAAGCACACAACAAAGGGAAAGGAGCCCAAAGACTCACCTAGAACAACAACAACCTGCAAAAGAACCAAACAGGTCCCTCAACAAAGGCCAGCACACAAAGAAACACAGGCACTTCCCCATCCAGATTCACACAGCGAGGAGGCAAGGTCAAGAGAAATACCTCAGCTAAAGCAACGCCCAACAAAAGCAAGGACGCAACACACACCAAATGATGGCCAAAATTCAAACGAGCCCCACCAAGAAGCAAGAAAGTTCCCAAACAGACGAATCTCCATCATCATCTTCGGATTCAGCCTCTCCATCCTCTGCCGATTTCAAAATGCCTACGCCACTTCTATTCCCGCCGCTCCTCTCCATCTTGGAAGTAATCATAGTTGATGTTATCTATATGTTTGGCATGGTTTTATGGATGTTTAGCATATGTTTATTGGATGCCTATAATTATTTGTCATTCTGAAAATAAAAATCAGAATTCCATCCTATGGTTTGAGCAGAAAACTAAATCGGAAAAGTGCAAAAAAAAATAATCAGAAACCTAGGGCAAAAATCAAAATTTTTAGGGCAGATCCCATTGGGGATATTACATATTACAGGCCTCCAACCCTCTTAACATTGTAGGTAATTATTTTCTATAATTGATGGAAGAGGTGCTTTAGGAGCCTTTCTAGGTTTGGCCACTCTATTGACAAAATCTGGATTTTTTTTTTTTGTTTCCACTTCCTATGGCATTAGTTTTAGGATCACAAGGATCCTTTGGTCTTTTTGTTTTTAACAAATTTCACCACTCTCAAGTTCTTTTGTGCTCTGAAACATCATCATTCGTCACATTACTTTATCTTATTCGTTATTGATATTTTATTTTCTTTAAAACAAAACAATGTGCTTTGTGGAATCTTACTAGATAGTGAATTGCTCTCACCTATAACATTTGCATTGTTGTCCCCTATCCCTACATTATTTCTATACTCATGGGAGTGGTCCATAGTTGAAAAACTTTGCAAGTACTCGGAGAACTCGTGCGTCAAAAGGGTCATCCCACAATAGTGGTTTACAATTTTTGGCCAAACTGGACACTGAAATTATTATTTTTAACTAAATCTTCACTTTCGGGCACCGATAGTGGCTAAACCGTGAGGAATTTGAAGATGATGGAAACTAAAGTTTTGTGACATTTTGTTTGTAGATTCTAAATATATTTTTTTCAAAATTTTTGGAATTAGATTGCATTTCTTTGTCCATCTCCCTCGAAAACTAGTTTTTTTCAGAAAACAACATTTTAAAAAGTGACTTCATCATAACGCATAACTTTTTTTTCATGAAGGATAAAATTCTAATTCTTTCAATTTAGATTTGTAACTCCGATATCTAGTGCTTCCACTTGGTTAGATAGTTTTTATTGAATATTTTTCTTTAATCAAGTTTCAAGTCAAACCAATTACAATTCAGACATAGCGCGACCGTATAACATAACTTTTTTGTATGTATCAAATTCAATTTTTTTTTTGTTGGATCAAGGACTTCAATATCTAGTGCACTCATATTTTTCAATTTTTTAATAATTCTATTTTTCCACGCAGAACAAAGAGCTTGATTTTCGTGAAAACCTATGTTTAATAAAACTAAAACAAATACATAATAAAACCAAAACATATTAAAATTATATTGCTGGATAGCTCATTCGGACCTAATTCCCGTAAGTCTCGCCATTTTCATGTTCAAACCAAGCTCAAGTGCAAATTTTGATTTTTGTAAACAAGGTCAAAATCAGGAAAAGGGGGTTCGCTGAAATGAGGAAGTGGGAAATTGGGTTCGAACCCCCTTCCCAAAATGGGTTTTCATTTGCTTTTTGTCCGAATGGGTTCACTCGAACCCTAGTTGGAGCTAACCCTTTTTTGGTTTGTTCGAACCCCCAAAATGAAAATTTTTGGCATAGGATCATTTTTTACAAGTTTTCCTTCCTCATTCGAATTGTAAACCACTTTTGTGGGTTTACCCAAAACTATTGGCGAATAACTCACCCAAAAACTCGTTGTCAGGTTTTATGAAAACTTGCGATGATTTTTTCATTAAAAATTCTCAAAAATCTGCACTTTTTCCTTTAAAATCTGTCAAAAACTTGTTGAAATCCATATTAAACCTTTTTTCCACCATATATTAAAAAGTTTTAATCGATTTCAAGAATTTTTGGGACATGATTGAGGAATTGCGACAACTTAGGCACGGTGGTATGCTATCACAACTGTCAGGTGAAAACACCTCACTACTTATGACTCATTCATCAGCTATATGAAGCCATGTCCAAGAAATTATTGTGGGTTTCTTGATCAACACACCAAATGGAAATTAATTGTCCATTTTTTCATCCCCTTAAAAAACCGCATTGAAACAGCTTAGAGGAAACAAGATGATTGAAAGAAAATGTATATATATTTTGACTGCATCAGTTGTGATAAGAGTTTTTGCATGTTATTTTCACTTTATTCGATGTGTAAGTTAAAGCTAGTCTTTTGGCCATTCTTATATTAGATTGTATCAAATTTAAATCAAACTATATTCTTATCATGTTTTATATTTTTTTGAGTTGAATTATATTCTCTTCTATTGTATCAAATCTAAATTAAATTTTATATATATATGTAGTTAAATTATATTCTATTTTTATTTTTTTGAGTTGAATAGTATTCAAATTTTTAAAATATTGGAATATCATTTAAGATGTAATTAGTGTTAAATCAAATAATATCCTATCATGTTGAATTTTTTTTTGAGTTGAATTATATTCTTTTCTTTTTTAATATTGGAATATCATTTAGATGTAATGAGTGTTAAATAGATTAGTTATGGTCATGAGAAATGGAGCCTCCTGAATAACTGGTTATAAAATATGGTTTAATAAAAACTAACTAAATAATATACTGTTAAGTCTGATAAAATCATCAAATAATTCCATACAAAAAATATCACTTATATGAAAATTAGTAAGTCAGTAACATGCTCTTAAAATTCAGGATATATATGTGTTTTTGAAGAATATTTTTAAAACTTATTTATATTCAAATGTTCAATAAATTTGCCGAGTTATTGTGGAGTTTTTCCCAGAGTTTTTAAAAATTTTGGACCTGCCAAGTAATTGTTGAGTCCGGGTTTTTCAACTATGTCTGACTGGAGACTCATCATTGGTATCAAAGCCTACAAATGCTTCTATTTAGTTTTTTAAAGGGCAGATTTCTGCTGTTGGTTTCAAAGAAGTAAATCCCAGGGTTTAGAAGCTGCAAGAATTATTGTAGGGGCATAAGAGAGCAAAATTCATGTGGAGTAGTCCTTTTTTTTCTTCTCACTACATTGAACAATAATGATTCCTTCCATGCTGGTAGTCAGCCATTAAGCACTGCCTCGAAGCATGCCCATTGTCAAATAGAGCTACTGCATTCTTAGAGCTGTTTCTCAATGCTGACTGTTCTCACTCGCATACACCAATCTGTGTCCTTTGTTTTAGTTGCCATCTCTTCACATCTGTCATCCTTTTGCCCTTATGCTGTCGCCCTCCTCTGCATTCCATCAATTCCCTTATTCCACTCTCTGTTGCTTGTTGCTATAACAACAATATTGCATCTCCCTATCCATGCTCACTCCTTATGGGGCCAACCAATTCACTCATTCACCCAACTGAGTCTGCCATTTTCTTCGCTTCAAACATTGCCTACAACTCTCTCATGCTGCCATTGTTCTTTCTAAATTACTTGATAGTAATCTGTTTTGCTTAGTTTTGTTAACCCATGACCATGAAGTCAATGATTATCCACAAGTTCACAAGGTGGACATCTCAAGAGCTCAAGCAATTAGTGAGAACATGCCTCTAAGAAGGATCAAGTGAATATCAGAGTGAACTCAATAAATGAGTCCAGCAATCTGAATTCAATAGATAATATAATAATAAACATTAGCAATTGAATATAGATAATCACAACAACTCAAAGTATAGGGACATGAATGATCGCATCTTTGAGTTGTAGATAAATACTAATTATGTGCAAAACAGTATGGAAAAGAATGGAAAAGAAAATAGACACAATGATGGGCATTAGTAGAATGCCTAGTTAACAAGAAGTTGAAGCAAGGGTACATCAAGAAATCCAACACAGCAATGCAACTGTTGTTGATAACACAATGTGGCTGAATCATAATATTCAAATTAAGATACCTCATTAGATTTGATGAAGAATTGGCACTACATGAATGGATCAACAAGCTTGAAATAGCATTTCGACAAGCATGAATGTTCACAGATGAAGAGAAAATCATGAAAGTACCACAATTTATGGAAGGACCAACACATATATTGGGTGCTAGGTTGAAGTAATAGAATACCATAACCATCAATGTCTGTAATCATATTGTCAAAGGTTTTAATTAAGAAATGGATTAAATATGGGGCAATATTATAATGTGCAACTTGCTCATTAATTCCTGAATAGCACATCAATACAAGATTGTGCAAAGTTGTTTCAAATAGCAGGATAAAATTGTACAATTAATGTTGAATATCCTACCGAACTGTGCTTTGGAAATCTAGGACCCTAAATGAAAGGTAGGGTTATAGCATTTTATCCATTGACAATAGAGCAACTAATCAATTATGCATTCATTACTAAAGAAGAGGTGCAAAACCTAAAGATACATTTTTCTCCTCAAAGATAAGATTTTCAATATGGATATTGAGAATAAATGTTGCACCATCAACATTCAAGAACATGTGATAAGCATAGTGATTGAAATGGCCCTAAACATATTTGTATACAATAGAATTTATTCATGGCAAGACATGTCGACAAGGAAGAAATTGATAACAAAACATGATCAGAAGAGGAAAAGCAAGAAGCAAATCAAGTACACAATGTCAAAGACCTAGAGGAATAAATCCCATACTTAGTATCTGTGATGAACCACTCTTCGGTGATCCACTCTGCTACCACTGTAGTGATATGCTCTGATACCACTGTGATGAGCCAAACCGGACTTGACTCAAAAACCTCCAAATTTAATTCTGGAATTTCTCTTCTTTGTAGGTCTGATTTGTGTTTTGTGGTTTGTCTTTCTTGTGTTACTCGTGTTTGATGATTAATGCCAATGATATACATACATTTAACAAGCATGTGCATATAATGGGAACACAAGATATACTAAACTAATATGACAACTCAAATAATGACTTGATTTAATTGCCAAGACACTTTCTTCATACATAATAGATTGCATCCAAAATATAACTTTCATTAGGTTTCAACGGATACATCAAATAACATAGATTTTAACTTACAGCCAAAATCACTGTGAATAGTGACTGCTACAGTACCCGTACCCATTAAAATGCTCATACAAAATTACATACATGTTTCTCCTTCCAAAATCTTGTTGGAAAAGCTTCTAATGATGAGGGCGCCCACTTTAGAAGAGGAAGCAGCTGCAAATTGAAGGCGTTTTACTTGCTTTGGCTGTCACAAACCCTCATGTAATGGCGGCTGGCTGTAGGTGATCAAATCAGCTCTCAAAAACTTCATAAAACGCAAACAACACCTTCAGGATGGCGTATGGAGCCTCTAACATCAAATACCCTTCCAATAGATGACTTCAACAACTTATAACCAGCAGATTCGAGCTCCAAAAAGCAGCAACAAGAAAATAACCAGCAACTTTAGGGTGGTCTTTCACACCTTCAAGATGCCAAATCCTAACTACAAGCCCAAACCAGGCTTACCCACTGCTGAAATTGAGAAACCCTAGTTTCTCTCTTCCACAATCTCCAACTCCCAAGTTTCATTCAACAAAATATCATCATGCATAAAGAAGTTCGAACTTTCTCTTCTCCCTTTATAATTTTACATTGAAACACTATTCATTAAAAAAAACACTATTCACTTAAGTTATTTCTTTTTTCACTTTATCAGTGAATAGTAACTGCAAAATATAAAGTGACCCCTTTAACAAATAGACACATGGTCCCCAAGCCTGAGTAAGTGAAATAAATGGTGATGATCAATATCTTAAGCTCCAATTACGCGCCAAACGCGCAAATTCACCACGTCACCACACTCCGAATACCAATACTGCCTTTAACCGACCAAGTGCCCATTCAAGTGACCCTCTATCCAAAACCACTAGCCTACGAGGATCGACATAATAGGCTAATCCAATGACTCTGATGCTCGCGAAATAATGGGGACATTACAGTATCCTTGACAACCATATAAGGACATTGAAAGCTAATGCTTTCAAGACACATGGATGGAAAATAAAGTCCTTATATTTCTGGATCCAAGAATTGTCTTAAAAATTATTGACCAGCCCACAAAACAAATGGGGTTGTATATAGACTTCTCAGAAACTTTTCTAATAAGCATCTCCAGAAATTAGCATGTTTAGTGTGTGGGTGTGATTAGGAATGTTCAACTTCCAATTGGAAACTATCATATGAAGGATGCTTTCTACGTGACAGACTTTAAGGGAATTGTTGCAATACTCAAGGTACAATGGCTTATTTCCTAGGTTCATACACTGCTAATTGCACAAATAGTTACATCTCTTTCAGGCAAAACAGTAAAGATTATACAGTCAAAGGAGTCACGTGTAAAGAACAAATGAAGAACTCGCCACTTAAGGAAAATTTGATATCTTTAATGAGACTTTATTAGGAGACTACTTTATAATACCCAATAAGAAGTGAGGTATTAAGAAAGAAAGGCTTATTCAAGAACATTCAAATTCACTAGCAAACAAGAAAATACAAAAAATATTGTTAGTCATGAAGCATTCTTACAAGGACCAGCAAAGCTTGTGGTGAACAAGGGAATCAAGAGATCTTTTCTCAAAGGGAGAGTTAACAAAGAATCAATATTAGAACTTGATGCACATTTCAAACATTTATCAAGCCTACAAAGGCTTTGGGGACAAAGCCTCTCAAAAGAAGGGGTATGTTGTGTGCTTGAATAATATATTATTTATTAGTTGTCTTGGAGAGCCAACTAATCATGTTCTAAATTACTTATGGATTAGAATTTTGATTATTATATATACTCAAGATATAACTAATCTAACCTCGCCACTCATCAAATTGTCTTGTTTGTTATTGAAAATTGTATCTTCCTCACAATAGCAATGTGCTCCACGGAATCTTACTTGGTAGTATAGTGCTCCCATCTTTAATATTTGCAATATTCTTCCTTCCCACATTTTCTATAGTATTTCTAATACTCGTGGAATTGGAGACCCATCAAATTCCTTATTCAATCCATTTTCCTTTGATACTTTGATAATTATCATAACTTGATAAATTTATTATTTGTCCAACATTTCTCAAGCTTATAAAGGATTTCAGGGCAAAGCTTCAAAATAAGGGGTATATTGTGCACTTAACAAATATTATTAGCTGGCTGGGAGAGCCAACTAATTATGCCATATATATGGAATAGATTAGTGTATAAACTTAATATATATAGTTAATCTAACATCATCATTCATCACATTACCTTACTTTATTCGTTATTGATATTTTAAATTGTTATATAAAAATGCCCTTATTAAACATTCCACGATAACTTTATAAACACATGATTTTTTTAACCCAAACATAATTTATCATGTCATGAAAAAATTTCTTAGAAGGTAGAGAATCGAGATTTAAACAAAAAAAGAAGCAGCAACAATTGCAACCTTTCCTCTTTTTCAAGCGTAATGTTCATGATAGGGTTAGGGGATAGGAAACAAGTGTTCCTACCTTATTCCCTAGTGACACCTAAACAACCCTTGACCCTTTTCCTGCAGTTTGAATAACATCAGATGAAGAAATGACTTTGTTAGGGAAAGATGAACAATGTGTAATAGTGGCTGTCCCATTTTTGTCAATCTCTTCCCATCTTGCACCCACCCTATTCACTGGTTCACCCCATACATTGATGCAATTTTATGTGTAAAACTTAGCCCCAAAGTTTCTCTCGCTATAAGAATCTTTCTTTCTTTCTTTTATACATTGAGAGGGAAGTAATGATATAAATACATGTAACGTCTATCTGCATTGACATACAACATGAAGGCAAAGATGACACAAAAATTACAAAAGAAAACTAAAATAACAACTAGACTCACTAAAGCAACAAAGCATTCATGCAAACCAAAAATGAATACATGTGAAGCTCTAATTTAGTCTTCCTCCAAACAAGGGAAGATACCCAAGTCTTCTCAACAATCAACGCTTTATTCCTAGTCTACTTTGTAATCACTCATTCATGATTTATTCCAATATGAGACATCGAAAGTTGCTTTATCTTTCCCTTTTACTATTTCATTTTTTTTTTTGCTTTAAAGTTTTCAGCTAGCAAACCTGCCGTTAGTTTTTTTGTTTTAAAGCTTCAGCTAGCAAACCTTATGTTAGTTTAATCAGTTTTTTGGACTTAATTAGAGTCATACTGAATCGTAATCAGCCTAGATATTCCAATGCTCAATTCACCAATATAGATATTCTTTTACTCGTGTTGTTTCCATGTTCTATCCTATTGAAACACCTAAAAGCTGCAGATTGATGCTCTCCACACTCTATGGCTACCATCTACATCATATATTTATTACACAATTGTTCACATGCTGACATACATTCATTATATATATGAATATCTTGTTGCATAGCCTTCTATGCAACTACCAACATGTGACTCTTCTCTATTCCATAAGAACGTGTAACAAAGAGTATGTCATTTCTTCAAAACATGTGAATTGCATTCAAGTTCTAATTGTTGTTATGATCATTGGCTTGTAATGAGCTGAACATATTGTTTTTCTGCTTTCTTAAAGTCAATGAAATAAAGTAGTTGCATAAAACAAAAGCAAGCAAACAAATTAATCAACACACACAAGAAGAGATATAGACACAAGGATTTACACTGAAGAAATTGAGTGTAAGAAAACTCAAGAGTGAAGCTACTCACCCTCTTCTCCACTATCCTTCTTTAAATTTTCACAAGCCGGTTGATCGCTCTGAGTCTTCAAACACATTGTAGCTTTTGCTAGCACCTATACAATGCTATATAGTCTGCCTTGTTGTGGAATACTTGCTGCTTCAACATGCTTGATTGCTGCTTCAACTATTCTGTGTCGTAAGCTCTTCTTTAGTCTCATAAACTAAGAAATACAATAGATTAGCTTAAACCATTTGAATTATGATAATTTTTATGATCCATTTCACATCACACACAAAGTGCTTTGGCATTTATTGTGTACCTTATTGTTTTTCTTTATAGTTTTAACATCTTTGTATAGTTTTCAATCAAATATAAGGTACTCAATGAAAAGATGAAGGAAATAAATTAAAACGATGGGCAACAGCCAAACAGACATCTAGTCTGACAACTTGCATTCTTAGAAGAGTAATGTTACTATTAATGTATTAATTGTAGAAGCACCCAACTGAAATTCTTATTTTGAGGGCCCTAACCTATCAAAACTATTTGAATTCTTAATTCATGCAAGATAAAAAGTAGTGTGCTAATGCAGGTTCATAAAATTACACGCCTTATTCGTAATAAAAGACAACCTTTTATCAATCCTTGCCATAAACCCTTTGAAAGTTTCCAACTGATTAATGCGAGTCTATCCTAATGTTATATGGGCTTTTGCTGGAACTGTTTGAGCGAGGAAGAAAAAAATAGAATCTTGTTGTTATCATAAGGTATAACACCCAATACTTTCTATGTTTTTCTTACACAATATTTTTTAAATTGATTGTTTTGAGCTTATAGAATTGACTTATCTTTTTCTCACAGGAGCATTCTCTATATGTGGAGGTTGTTGCAGCTATATGTGAAGGTCGCTTGTGTTGGAGAAAAGATGGAGTGCCTCTACTTAGAAAATCATGGGATAAGGAAGAATATTATTGATTCAATTATAAATAAATTAGAAAACCATGAAATATTTTTATATCAACTTTCCTAAATTTTGTATTTTTCATAAGGCAGAGAATTTCAGACTTAGATCATCATTTGCGTAATCTAACATCTTTATCTATTTCAAATATTAATATAATATTGTTTACACAACTTATATGAGTCAATTTGTGTGTTTAATATTTTTTTGAGTAATTCCTCGTTAATGCAAAATCCAATCAAATGGTTTGCCCAGCCTCATGGCTATACTGAAATGAACTCTAATGGGACATCAAAAGCTAATTCAAGCATAGCTAAATAGGATGTCTCATTAGAGACCATAATGACACATTTAAGGGGCCAATGTTTTTCTCTATTCCAAAGGGAGTGAAAAATGGAGTTAAGGTAGCTTTCCCTTTTTGCTACCTCCAAGTTGATTGTGATTCATAGATAATTATAAACATAATGACTAAAAGATCTCCAAGGTTATCTCTTGACATTTGAATCAACCATCTTTAAACATTGCTTTAGAGAGAGAGAGAGAACAAGCTGATAGATCTTCTTGCTAATGTTAGCATATCGTAGTCCCCCCTTTCATCAAATGCATGCTTTGTGTTTGAAGAATGGGATAGCGATAAGCCTTGACAAGTCATTCTTCACTTCTCATTATTATCACCTTATGAAGCTCATGGGTTTGCATTTGGAGCTTCACCATTGATTCATTGAAACTTGTGTGTTTTGCTTTTGTTTTTTAGTATTAACTTTTGTGTGTAGAAATTTGGGTTTTCAATGGTTCTAAGTAAACTAATGAGTGATACTCTTGATCTTGGGCCCAAGTTGAATCTTGGTGGACAAATCTCTAGATGAAGTTGTGTTGTGTGTGTGGAAGCTTATGAGACAAAATAGTGCAAGATAAAGATATAACAAACAAATTGAATCAATGCATGTAATTTTATTTAGCTATTCATTTTTTGCATGGCATACTCGTGAAAAAGGCACATGACTATTATCTACCTATTTGTTTGCTTATTCAATTACATTTTATAAGCTATTATACATATATGTGTATATAAGTTAATAGCTTCATGCCAGGGAGACCAAAGGTCATTGGTAAGTTGAATTGTCTCCTATAGAAGTGGAATCATTTCCTTCTTTGACTTTTGATCCCCTCGTGGTTGGTGAGTGTAACTATTTGCTTGTAGTGAACCTCAAGGGTGCCATCTAGATTGTCACATCAACCACATTGTTTAAAGTTTGCAAAGTGATGCTTCAAATGATGTGAGAATTCCAACATATTGGACTTTGTAGTTTGGCCTAGAGATGTATTGGAACTTGCTAAAACCATGGTAGATTGCATAGTGTTTAGATAAATTATGGTTATTGTAGGAATATCTAATCTTCTGCAAAGCACGTAGTGCCACTATTGGAGAATATGTGACACTTGTTGGAGATTTATGGGCGGTCTTTGTGTTATTGTAAGAAATTGGGAGATGCATTGGGGTGCCACATACTACTAGAGCATTCTCAGAGTTATTGCATACGATGAGAATGACCTTTGCATTATTGTAGGTACCGTTGTTGGTGAATCCACTTTGATCAACTTTGGTTTTTGGTGTGGTTTTCTATCAATTGTTGAAGAGCATTTGGTGGATGAAGGGCTATCGACATTTTCCATGATCAAGGTAGTGCCAGTTAGTAAGGTATTACAAAAACTAAAGAAAGGTAAAAGCTTCAATTGAGGGCCTATTCACGCAAAAATTATAAAAAAATGTTGGTGTGGTTTCTTATCAAACATTGAAGAGCATTGGGTGGATGAAGAGCTATCACCATTTTCCATGATAAAGGTAGTGCTTGGCTAGAAAGGTTTTGCAAAAACTAAAGAAAGGTAGAAGTTTCAATTAAATAGCTATTATCCAAAAAATATTGAAATTTTTTGCAAGAGTTTTATTTTATTGGACTTTAGATAGTGTCTCATGGATTTAAGTACCCAAACTAGGTAGAAATGAATGGGAATGTAGTTAAACTAGAAAATTGGAGTTTTTTGAAACTAAGGAGACACCCCTTTCAAAATTAAGGTGAAATCTCTCTTTGAGCATTTGGAAGCATCATATTGACATCAAATCTAGCTAATCAAGTTTATTAGAGCCAAAATCCTTCAAGCATGAAGGGAAACCTAAGTTTTGTTTTGTCCATGAGAGAGCTTACATTGCCAATCTTATATGTTCAGTACATAGAAGATCCACTTGAATATGTAATCTTTAATTTACCTTCATATAGATGATTATATATTATTATATATTATCATTATAGTAATAATATAAATTTAAACACTTCGTTAATATTGTGTAAAATATATAAACATATACATAAATATAAAATACTATCAACATCTAATGGATATTTTTAACCATTGACATTATATAGGCTCAAAATAATGTAAAAATTGCATATAAAGGTGAAAAGACAGGTACGATAAGGTAAAGTAGCAAAACACAAATCCTCTATCAAACATGATATAGAAGCAATGTGTGTGTGTGTGTGCGCACTCCAAGCTTTCTAAGATGAATATACACTCTACACATGGAAATCTAAGTATGTTTGAACACCATGTCAAAGTTGTTGGAAGAATAAAGAGTTTGTCATTGATGCATTTGTTGGCAACATTAGCATGTGGGATGAGTATAAGTTCCATAGTATGCAGTTCAGTGTTGTCATTGATGTCAACATTGTGATCTAGTATGAAGACCATTGTGCAAATCAATTTGTACAACTTGAGCATGTTTGGAGATAGTAATCCAGTGGATATTTACAAGAAGGTTTGATCTGGTGAAGAAAGTTGAAAGAGAAATTGACTAAGTGTCAATACAGGTAATTTCGATGTATAGGTCATCCGATTTTTGGGTCCGTATTGGTTCGCTGTATAAGATCTTGCTCTGCAGTTTTGGGGTAATTTTGATGATTGTTAGAAGATTCTAAATCCATAATTTCATATTGTTTGTGCTTCTGGTGTCGAAGTTATGAGAGATAGTGTATCGACCTAACAGTAACAGGTGTTTCCTAGTTCAATGCATATGTTTTGGTGAAGCTGCACTTCTCCGCAGATTGGAATATGGCTTTGCAGTTTTGTGGAAACATTGACAAGTGTCAGTAGAGTGTGTATTCCAAATGGCATAGAATTTGGAGGTCCGCATGTCCAAATGTGGGTGTATAGTTGGCAAACTTTGTTATTAGGTCACTATCGATGTTGACCTAATGAGTTTTGTGTATTGTGGAGTTTGAATAAGCGTTGATTTGTTATGTATGAGCTATTTTGGGTCCATGCCGACCTATTTTGAATTATTATGAGTTTTGAATCTTGGCGCAAAGCGTGTACGTATGTATATTGTGTTGACAAGTTACATTTTGTATAATACATCCAATTAGGCCAACCTAATTGATGTTGTAGGTGTTTGTGGATGAAGCACATATATATGTAAGATCTTTTTCGGTATTTTGGAGGTAGTAAGATGTAATAAGAGTTTGTGGATGTGAATTGCGCGAGTATAAGGCAAATGCAGAATAGAGTAGAGAGTTAATTCAGATCAGTATGAAGTGTGTGAAGTCTGTATTCTGAGCTTCAAAGGAACTGTAATTCATGCATATGTTAGATGCAATTGTAATAATTCAAATTTAGTTGTGTGCAACCACTCTCTTCTATCTTATCTTTTCTTAGTGGGTAGTGAGTTCACTTGGACAGTGAGTACACCTGCAGTGAGCACTTATGTAATATACTATAATCGGTTATAATATATTGTGAGCTAATCCTCACCATGGTTTTTCCCATTTTGGGTTTTCCATGTAAAAATCTGGTGTTCATGTGTTATGTGATGTTGGTTGTTTTCATGCTTTCCTTCATTACTGCAAATTGAATATGCTATGAAAATTGAATGTTTAAATGCTTAAGTGGTTAAGTGGTTAAAAGAATACTTATTCACCCCCCCTCTCAGTATTTTGGGTGCTCAACAATTGGTATCAGAGCTTGGTTCCTTGGAAGGAGCTTAACAGCTTAGGGAAGATCTTGGAGGTTAAACATATGGCTCTTAGAAGACTACCTACTCCAGAAGAGATTCCTGTTGTTGGATATATAGAAGAAGATTGCATATTTGTTATGAATGGAGAACTCAAAGTTGCTCTTGAAGATCTTTAAAGAGCTTAAGGTGAAAACAAAGATTTGAAAGAAAATGTCAAAGAAGTAGATGAATGCATTAGAAAATTGAGAGAGCAAATCAAGAAATTATGAGGACATAAGGAGGTCAATGAACAGTTGAAGCAAGCAAATGAAACAATCATTAGTCTGAAAGTGCAAGTTGAAGAAATAAAAAGAGTTGAAGACTGTCTGAATGCAATGGTGAAAAGCAAATCTAAAGAATGCACAAAGCTTGAACAAGAAGTTGTGAATCTAAGATTAGATCTTGAAAAAGCAAGGAGATGAAGACAAATTCAAGATTTCTACAAAGCTTGATGAAATGATTGCAAATTAGAAAGGATCTAAAGACAAAGGTGGATTAGGGTTTGAGATAGGAGAAAGCTCAAAGACATCAAACTACAAAGCAGATTGAAAAAAAGACTGAAGATAAGAAGAACAGTGGCAAGTAGATCCAAAATCAAAGGAATGAAGCCATAAGACCAACGACCAGACAACCAAATGCACAAAGGTACCCATCTTTCAATGGTTTATGTTATTCTTGCAATAGATTTGGACATAAGGCTATGGAATGTAGAAGCATAATGAATCAGGATATTCCATCGTTTCCTGGTCAATGCTCTACATGCAAGAGATTTGGTCATAGAGCTAATGAATGCAAAAATCAAATGATGAATGGCTATAACAATGGTAGAATGGTTCAATCTTTCAATGGCTATGGTTATATATGTAATGAATTTGGGCATAAAGCTAATCAATGTAGATCTAGAATGATGGAAGCAAGATTGGTCAAAAGAATGTCATATGCTACAATTGCAATAGGTCCAGACACATTTCTAAGTTTTGTTGAAGCAAGAATATGAAGAACAACCCGATAAAGAAGAATGATCTGGTGAAAAAGGTTGATCTAGTAGAAATGAAGAAAGAGATGGACAAGATTTGGAAAAATAAGGAAGAGATAGAGGTTAAGGATGAGTCTGTACTAGCATCCGGTGTAGATGTTTCCTTCGGAAACTAAGTTGAGAGCTTTGGCTCAAGGGGAGCTTTAATGAAAAATCTTTCTTCCCCGGCTAGAGAAATGGTACTGATGTTTCAACACGTGGGTATGCATGAATCAACGTGCTTAAACTATTAGAGAAGATCTTGGTAGAAAATATCATGATGTGGAAATTTGTGGAGCATTTGAAGTTAACTATGCAAATAGTTAGGGTTTTTACCAACTTTTTAGTTTGAGTATTCAATGCAGAATTAGGTTAAGTGGAAAAGGCTTATAAGTAATCTCACTTAAGAAAAATACATTTGCAGTTGAGTATTTAGGAGGAGAAGAGCAGATGAAGAGAAAAGCAATGTGTTTGAAGCAATCGAGATATGGTGCCAACAAAACCCTAATTGGAAAGTGAAGTAAAAGGTATTCACAGTTTTTCACTTGCCCTAGTTTTTTAGAAAGCATTTTGAGAACAAATTTAAATGGCTACTCCAAGGGTTGTTGAAGTGTTCGAACGACCCCGACCTAAATTCAAGAAACATCTTGATAAATCTACGGAGGTTGACCCTGTCAGTGCATTCTTGAAGGTTCCTTATGGTGTCCTGCACGCTGAGGATATAAGGATATACATTCATGGTAAATTGGAGGAATATGATCATTTGAAGCTTGGTGATGTATGGGTAAAAGAGTTCACTGGTGATGACTTTGCATTAAAACTTGAATATCAGAATTTGGTGACAAAAAAGCTCAATGTGTGGCAATGGTTTCCCAACTTTTGTCATGATAATGCTTTGGTGATAATTTAACTGTCATATTCATGACAGATTTGTATGGACAGATAGGCCCGATATGATTACCAAGGAGGTAATTAGTGAGGTGACTAGTTTATGCTCAATCGAACCAGTTTCATAACTTAAGTCTATAAAGAATGAGGTTGTAATGGGAAAACGAGTGTAACATATAACAAGAGAGCCTTGACCATCAAGGACATAAGAAACCCAGTTGTTAAATATGCATCAGTGATGATAGGTCACAAGCTATACTTCTCGAACAAAGAGAATTTTGTATCTGCAACCGCCATCAACACAACTTATGAGATGGTTGAGAAATGA
>VDFB02282419.1:0-61689 GCA_007258455.2 Sequoia sempervirens | reverse complement strand
CCACAATTAAATATTTTGGGTATAACAATCTTTGAGAATTAAATATTTGGAGATTAAACCATGAACATCGCCAATTTAGAAATCCTTTAGCAATTCCTTTCAAATTTTAGATCAATAAAGTTTCCCATTTTGTAACTTAAGATAAAATGTTACTTAGCCTTTGATTTATAATTATGTCTTTCTCTACGTGGTACGTAAGATTGTGAATTTTTTGCTATCAAGAATGTTGAAGATGTTTTCCCTAGGTAAAGTAGGAGAAATCATGAATTATGATGCATAGAAGGGGATCTTCTCACCTAGAAGTTGTGATTTCTCTTTCTATTTATGGTGTGCACCAAATGGAACTTATATATCTTTACTAATTCAAATTGGAATTATAGAAAGTCTAAACTATTGATATTGATATTGTTAGAAGATCTAAGCTATGAGTTTAATCCATAAAGGTTAATCCATTTATTAAATTAATTGTTGCATTAATATGTGACACTCTTTTGTTATTGAAATAATTTAATTTAATGGTGTCGACACTTGGAGAGAGTAATTTAATATTTTAGTTGTCTTAATTCCTTCACTCAACATATGAAATCAATTGTTAATACTATAATAATCTTGTGATAGAATTGAGTTGGAAATTAAAACTTCTTCTTCATGAAATCATCCAAGAACATATTTCATTTATTAATGCTATTTTATTTGAAATGTTTTTTCTAGGAGTAGAAGTCATTAGTTTAGTTATCTCTATTCCTCCTTCACTCTTTTGTGTAAATGTATGCGTTAGAACTGTCAAATTTCATGTCATTGTGAATGTCGAGAACATATTACTAAGTTTTACCTTCGGTTGATTAATAAAAAAATTGGTGGTAATGTTGTGTTTTTCTTGTTTATTATGTTTAGGGTTATTAATATTATTCCCACCAAGGTAATTGTAATTCTAATATGTGTGTTGATTTGTGTTTGATAAAAAAAATTGTTGTTGTGCATGGTTTAGTTGTGTAAAATTTTGAGGCATGCATTTGGTATCAAAGAAGGGTTCCAACACTAGGAACTATGGGATTGTTAACTTATTTTTCTTAGGTTTTCATTGTGTGCAATTTCTTAATTATTAAGTAAATTTTTGAGTTGTTGATATTTTTGGCTGAAGTTGAAGATAGGATCAATTAAGTGACTCTATCCTTAGTCTTGCAATAAAAAGGTTAAAAGTAGTATATTAATTATAGCTTGATAAAGCTATATTATCTTATCTTTGAATTCAAATTCCTTCAATTATTAACAATTTTGTTGTGATTATTATCGCCTTGTCCATGTTAGGAGCAAGTTTCTTTTCTTTAAGAAGGAAAGTTCTTTTGAATAACTTAAGTTTATGAAATTTTTATTTTATAGGAATTATTTGAAGAATCTTTGATGTTAACTCTAAGTGTTCTCTTTATTTGGATTCTTGGTTTAATATATTTGTTCTTGAATTCATAATATGAACTTGATATTTGGCTTAAAGAATGTTAGTCTTGTTTGTGGGAAAATTGGCTCTTGAACTGGTTAACTAAATCATAATTTTCTTAAAATAAGTAAGTTACCTATGTTCATAAAAATTGAATTCCTTGCATCATAATGAAGATAAATTCTCATTAAAATATAGATGAAGGCTCACAAAGTCATTTCCTTGTGCAATCATAAAAATATTATTGTGGTAAAGAGGGTTATGCAATTTACATGTTCCCTTGGTTGTGCATTACAATTTAATACAATCTATTAAATCCACCATAACACATGAGCTAATTATTAAGGATATTGCATTATCTAGATATTTGATAGTATTTTATATTGTTGCAATTTAATTATGAAAACTATCTAGTTGAGTTGTTCATTTTAGACTAGTATGACCTATTGGTATGAATTGAACGCAATGTTATTCACATGATTGATGGAATACTTCAAGATTTGAAATATTAATGTTGATTTTTGTAAAATGAAAAGTTCAGTTGTGGATGAAACTCTTGTTTTCTTTGCTTGATGATATTAACTTGAAGTTGTCTAGTTCAAAAGATTTGATGTTGTAGCATTGCTAAATAAAATGCAAAATTTATTATCATAATTATTCAAGTAGAAAATTAAATGCAATAGCTACACATGAAGAAATTTAGACTCAGTTATTAGTAATTATCCTTTTTTCTAACAATGATGCTTAAATTTGGTGCAATGAAACTATAAATGGAATCATGTTTATAAAAAAGAGTTTATCCTTAGTGGTATATTACATTTTGATCTATGTTGAAATCATTTATTATTTTTATGCAAAAAAAATGTTTTGAGTGCCATGTTGGGGATTGGGAATTATGTGGTCACTTGTGTTATATTTCATTTCTTATGTTCCTTCTAAGGGATTTGACCCCCCTCTTGTGAAGAGGAGATTTTGGGTTCTCTATGTGCAAGGGGTTTGAGTGGGCACGACCGGACCACAATAGTGGAATCTTTACTTTCTAGATAATCTGAGTACCCATGCTTATTTAGGGATAAAAGTGTCCCATATCTTGTGCATATTAGCTTGGTTGGAGGGACAAGGGTGTTGGATGGTACATTGTGGAATATGGAGGTGTTGATGTGAAATTTTATTTTGGATAAATGTGATATATTTTCCCCTACTAGGTAGATCCCCTACACCCCCTATGTGGAATTCCTTCTTGGAAATCCAATGTGATAGTGATGTGCTTAGGTATTGGTAACTGTATGAAGTGAAAATAATTTTTGCACTGTGGGTGTTAAGTGGTCTTGTTGTGATCCGAGGTGGCCAAGTGTTTTTCAATAAAATTAGGATTATTGTCTTTTTGATAAGTATTATCGAAGGCTAAGAAATTACATTAGAATATGTGTTGTGAGAAACTAGTAAATGTTATGTTCATTACTCAAGTTTGAGATACTAGGTATCCAACTTGGGATAAGGGTGTGATGGACATCTAGGATGATCTACTTGTGTATTCCCTTTTTTTAATTTATGTGTGATTGTGTGTTGGAATTCCCCTAGTGACGACCACTCCATTTGGAGAAGAGTTCCACTAGTGTATTAGGGGTTGAGGAAGTCCCGCGTTCATTGGAAAATTGTGATTTTTGATGCATCCTTGTGCTATCCAATGGGCATATGTAAAATATTATGTCCCCCCTTGGAACATTAAGCTATATCTTCTCCCCATTTTAGGATCACATTTGTTTGTCCATTCTGAAAAACCTTTTTTTCCTTGAGTTGTATCCCATGGGTTGAGGATGGATCTTGTGTGCAAAAATTTGGATGAGCTTTCACTTGGGCTAAAAATTATATAAATATTGGATATTCAAAGATATAGGTGTTAGATGTAGTGTTCTTGTGATATCATCATTAATCTATTCACTTACATGTAATGGATCAGCTAGTCATGGTTCGTGAGAATTTTTTGAAGTAGAGGGAGAAGAATACAATTGTTATTACCTAGTATTTGTTGAAAGAATATAAGGTACAAAATTCAAGGCTTGGTATAGTGGAATATTACAATATTCCTTGGGCTAAAAAATTACATGGATGATGATAGAGATATTTGTTGGTGAATGATGTTCTCTTGGGCAATATTTAGTGTAGACATAACTTCTTTTACTATATATATGACTATTTGGTTGGCATGTACAAGGTTGTGTGGGACTATGCTTGGTTACTATATGGATATTTTATGGCTTGAGACCATTATGTTTTGCTAGCTATGTGGTTTGAGAACAACCATTCCCCTCCACTCCTTTAGTGGCTTGAAGAAGGTAGATAGTGCATGTAATGTGCCAATATTTGTGAAATGTGTATTATTTTGAAGATTATTTTGTTGTTTTTGTCAGTAGTATTATTGAACCATAGATTTTTGGGTTTCCTATGCACTTCTCTAGCTCTTCTAGGGTTTTTCACCTAAAAGGAGAGAGATAGGGTCCAAAAATGCTAAGGGTTCATTCAAATTATGTTATGTATGATATTATTTAGGCTAAATGAGATGAAATAAATATAGTTATATGAACTAATTTATTGATTATGAATGCAAAATCTAAAAATTATGCTACGTTGGAAAACACATTGTGTAATACAAAATCACCTACAAGTGAATGTAAAATTGCAATAGAAGTGAATCAGACTATAAGTGTGCACTTGGAACCTTGATGTAGAATGGAAATTACACTTGAAATGCTACTATTTCTATTTTTTAGGCCTCAAGGGACTCATTCACCATTCTGCGTGAATCAATCCTAGTTGTGACAAACTGTACCAGAACTCGTTTATGACAAAATGGTACTAAAAAATGCAGAAAACTCAAAATTGACTCTGGAGTGGGACTCATTCACCACTCATGGTGAATGAGTCCACTTTTTAATTTCTATACTTTCAAAGGTGGTTCTGAAGCTACCAATCTGCACTTTGATGCCTTATAGGTGCCAGCTTCTGAAAATCTAATTTATGGGTCTGAAAATTGATTTTTGTTGATATTTTGACTTGATGAATGAGGAGAAGACTTTAGAAACCTTGAAAATTTATCTTCAATGATTTCCAAGCTTCCAAGAGACCTAAATCTACAAACACACAAGACAAGAGACAGAGATGTTGAATGTTAGGGCATGGGGTTTTCCTTGGTCAAACCCCTTTTAGGTAATTAAACCAAAATGATGAAAGAATATAATGAAACATGTAATAATGGAATAGATTACATTTCCATGATTTTGATCTTGGATTTTTGCAGCAATGGAGGAAGATTCATACCTCCAATGTCCTTAGAAGCTTTCTTAATGACTTGCAATGACAAAACCCTAAGTTGCTTGACTTGAGATGGAAGATTGGAAGATGAATATGTGAATTAAGTTAATGGATGTAAAAATGAGTTAGGAGAGGTTATTTTATAGAAAATTCACCTTATTAGCCCATTAATTGGATCCCTAAAGCTATCATGGAGAAAAATTAAACTTAAAACCTAATTTTTCCTACTCAAAACCCCAAAAATGGCTCAAATGGGACTCATTTGCCACTAATGGTGAATGGGTCCCACTTAGATGGGACTAATTCACCACTAATGGTGAATGGGTCCCACAAGGGCCATATTTGTTGGCTAGAATGTTGAGAAGTAAAAGAATTGGGCTTATATGATGACTATGTTAGTTATTTGATCAAATTATGCCTCGAGATCCATAATAAGGGTTAATAGGGGCCTATTAGTGATGTAAATGTCAAATAGGGCCTGGGACACAAAATTCAATGTGAAAGTGTGATTAAGTACACTTTACAACACTAAAATGAGATCCACATGGCCTAAGAAGGCACAAGAACCAATGTGAATGTGCAAGACACATTACAACACTAGTTTAGCATTAAGTTTAATTCAAAAGCCTTTTAAATTGATGTGATAATGTTATTAAACACATTTTATAATGTTGAATTAGGAATAAATAGGTTAATTAAGTCTAGAAAATCTTGAAAGTATCTTACAACACTTTACAACACCTTTACAAGACATTGTTAAAAGCATGTTATTCAATTTTTAAGGGTCCAAGACCTAGTGTGGATGCATAAAAAGCCTCAAAATACTAGATTAAGACCTTATTAAGTTCCATTTTATCATGAATTAATCTCATGTCAAGCAAAGCTTCCTTTTTTCTATGGCACATTTAGCCCCCACTTTAGTGAGAGGATGAACTTGCTTCAAACTCACACTAAAGTAGACATTCAAGAGATCCTCATACATAGATGTAGATCAAAAAGAATGATAAATATAAAAGGAGGTGTCCAATCCCCCAGGATTGAGGATCCTAAGTTAGGCTATCAAGATACAAAATCATGCAATGACAAGATATAGAAATTTGAAAAGGATAGATCAAGCTTCGATCATTAGTCCAACTAGTTGTGGATTAGATCTAGGCTGATTGTTTGAAAAAGAGAATGCGTAATCACTCTAGGGCCATGGAAATTTAGGCTATCCAGGGGGTGAGAAGGCCCAAATGTACTCACTCTGGGGCCACAAAACTTTTGACTATCCATGGGGTGAGAAATACCAAAAGTTAAGATACATACGCTAGTTGGTATGCATTTACAAACACAAAGGTGGCTATGGGGAAAAGTCATGCTGCTAGGTGTGATTCCCACTCAAACATATCAAAGTTCTACCTGTTGATAACTTTAATAAGGTGCCACAAAGATAAATGCTATGAACAAAAAGACAAAGGTACCACAGTCATGCAAGTTGCATTATCTAAGGTGGAAAAAAGTGCAAAAATGTAAAAATGTAAAAATGTAAAAGAAGTTCAAAGGAGTCTTGTTCAGTTCATGCAAGGTCAGCCACTTAGGGAAAACTATTTCTAGTGTCTCCAAGAGATGACCAATCAAAGAATAGTATATTCACAACTTAGGGGATGCAATATGTCACATCAGGCCACCAAGAGGAATGTAATATGCTAAGATAGATCACACTTATGAAGGACATCACACCCAATGCCATCCACAAAGTGATGAACGCATCACATAAACGATAAGGCTAAACTAGGAACCAAGAATGCAAATGAATTATTGTATTGTATGCCTCCCACTTTAAAGGAATTGCTAACACCATTACTATGAGAAATTTCTTTAAAGTAGAAGAGAATATGAGAGCTTATTTGAAAAGACTTATGCCAAGTCATATGTTTTTGATAAGTTGTGTCATGAAGAAAGGGATTATGTCACATGCAAGTCATTCTTAAGACATGTTATTCACATCCCAAGCTTTCTTCTTGATACATTCATGAAAGGTTAACGATTATCCAAAAGAGACAAATACACGTGACATACGGGGATAAGGATTGCTAACCTATTGCCCCCACTTAGTGCAGGACAAAGGTGAGCTTGCAATGGATGCAAGACATGCAATAGTGAGTATGCGATGATCCTACAACTATGGCATGGAAAGGAGAAAAAACTAATGTTATTTATATGAATAATGAAGAATCTTGGAAGAGTCTTGTGTGATAGTATTGATGTTGAGTGAAGGTTTGGTGATCTTGGTCAAAGGAGAATAACCAAGACCATGAGTTGTTTGTTGTGTGTTTAGCTCTATAGGGTTGTGAATACCTTGTTCTTGAGAACCACAACCTTTTCCACTATACCCAAGTTGTTTCATAAGGTCGTACCCTTTTCCATAAAGTTGTTTTGGTGCTTTGGAATCGGGTGGTTGTTCATTGTTGTGTTCGTCAAGGGTTGTGGAGTTTTTAGCATTATCTAAAGTGGTTGAGGCGGATGCTTTCGAAAGGTTATCTGAATTTTGCATGGACATGATGGTTGGTTGTTCTTGTTTCTCATCTTTCTTTTGTGTGAGTATGTATTCACCCATAAATGAAGGTGTGAATTCTAAAGAGCCCCAATCATCGCCAAATAATTTAGATACCAATTATGTATCATTGTATTCAATTTCAAGAGGGTTTATGTTGGAGGTTGGAATTAATGTTTTCAAAGGACCTGTAACCCCTTTTTCAAGGTGCAAGCAACTTTTAGGCTCTAGATCTATTTCAATTTGATAAATTTTATTGTTATAGAAATATTTCATTTTACGATAAAGGGTTGAAGGCACTGCATTCATCTCATGAATCCATGGTTTTCCTAAAATAATATTTTATGAAAGATCATAAGGCATGACATGAATAGGAGTTTGCAAAGTAACCACCTGAACTGTAATAGGAAAAGTGATTACATTGAGTGGTTGCTTCGTTGTATTATCAAATCCTCAAATAGAGACAAAATCAGGTATTATTTGTGACATGTCAACATGTAATTGATCAAAGAGACTCACACTACACAAATTAAGGGAAGAACCATTATCTATTAGAGTGTGTTTGATACCTATGTGATTGAATCAAGCAATTTTCATAAAGGCATCATGTTGTTTACACAACTCCAAAGGAGGGAGATCATGTTGATGGAAGGTAATTGCAAGATTCTTTTTGTGGATGGGAGTTGCCACATCATTTAGAGTTGTACCAAGAGGAATTGTGATTTTTTTTAAGGTTGTTTGAAGAACGTTGTTGTAATTTGGTGAGTTTTGAAATAAATCCTAAAGGGAAATATTTGCAAGAGTATTCTTTAATTGTTCAACAAGATCATACTCCATTGTGTGTGGGATGTAATGAGAAGCGCTAGGTGGATTGGGTAAAGGTAAGAAGGGTGGGATTGGTTGTGGTGGTTGCAAATTATTTCAATTATTATATGTATGAGCAACAATATTATAACTTGGTTGTTGTGATAAATTAGTTTAAGGTGGGGAGCAGGTGTAGTGAGGTTTATTGGAAGGATGAAGTGAATGCAAAGGTGGGTAAAGTGTGCAGCGAGTTTTATTGGAATTATGAAGTTTATGCGCGGGTGGGTAAAGGATGTACTGAGGTTGAATATTGTTTATATCCCGTAACAAGTGAGATTTTTCATTTTCTGTGAAGGGCATGTTATCTTTGTCTTGGGTCATAATATCCTCCCTAGAAGGAGAGTTCTTAGGAGAACAAAAAACCACATTTTTGTGACAATTAAGGTTTGGTTGATCCAAAATAACTTCATAAAAACCAAGGGAGTTATTAATGGTTGAATGTGTTTGATTATTGATAATGGGGAGATTAGGGGAAGACTGCAATCATTCGGTGTTTGTAATGTCTCATTATCTTGTTCCATATTATCTTTCCTCCTAGGAGAGCTTGTAATATGTTCATCTAGGGTTGAAATGTGCAAAGTAGCTTCATCACAAGTGGGAGAGGCATCAAGAGAAGAAAAAGCATCACATTCTTATTTTTCAATGATTGGATCCTTTTGATTAAGTATGTATTCTTGGATGGGGGAAACATTAGGAAAGGGAGCAAGAATATTCTCATGATTATCTTTGATTACCTCCCTTTGTTGAATAATTTCTTCCAAAATAGGGGAAGAAAAATAAAGAGGATTGTTATAGGTCTTAAAGATTTGAGCATCTAATGTCAACATATCCTCCTCACAAATAATGTGATTTCCATGATTACTCACAAATAGGGGAGGAGTTGGGAGAGGAATCTATGGTCTCATTGTCATGTTGCATTGTGTGATCGTCATGATTACTTAGTGTGTTGTCCTACTTTGTAGTAATGTTATATCTAATAGTAGAGTTAAGAGGAGAGAAACAACTTAGATTGTCACAACTCTCATCAATTGGTTCTTCTAGCACTAAAATATTTGCTTCACAAGTGTGAGAGATAATAGGAGAAGAAAAAATGTAAATGTTATGAATATCCAAGGTTTCTTTCACTAAACTAACCTCTTCCACAAAAGGGGAACTAGGAGAGGGATCTATGATGAACAAAAAGAGAGGGGAAAGGACCTCATATTCATATGCTTTTAACAAAAGTTGCTTACAACATATAATAATATCAAAAAAGAGATCATGCAAGATGAGAACTATAGAATTTTGTAATGAAAACATGATGGAAGGATAAATATACAATCTTGAAATGTAAAAATGTGAAAGCAAAGATGCAAATGAAGAATAATGTTTTAGATTTCAAAGGTGACTATTGACTAATTATGAGATGTGGCAACATGAGAATGCAGACTTGAAAGTGAAACCATGCATGACATGAGCTAATTAAGGCTAGATTTTATGAAATGCATTTTATAGAAATGCAACTAACTGATATAGATAGGTTAAGGCACCAAACAGAAGCCCAAAAAAAATGTTCTAAATTCTATAAAATGTTGTTTTAGGGGTTAGAAGGGACTGATTCACCTAGGGTGGCGAATGAGTCTTAGTATGGACGTTTTTAAAAAAAAATTAGAAATTTTTGACTGATTTTGATGGTTTCAGAGTATTATGATGCAAAACTAATTGAAAAAAGCATAATTTTAGAGAGTTGAATTGAACTTAGATGCAAACAATGCAACCTAAATGCACTTTTTTATGAATGCAAGATTTGAAACCTAGCATGCAAAGTAACTAATGCAAATCCTAATGCAAAGTCAACGCAAAGCTAGATATATGATGAAAGACTCCAAAATTAAACAAGAAAATGTTCAAAAAGTAGGTTCACCAGAACCATAGATTTTTGGGTTTCCTATGTACTTCTCTAGCTCTTCTAGGGTTTTTCGCCTAAAAGGAGAGAGATAGGGTCCAAAAATGCTAAGGGTTCATTTAAATTATGTTATGTATGATATTATTTAGGCTAAATGAGATGAACTAAATGTAGTTATATGAACTAATTGATTGATTATGAATGCAAAATCTAAGAATTATGCTATGTTTGAAAACACATTGTGTAATACAAAATCATCTACAAATGAATGGAAAATTGCAACAGAAGTGAATCAGATTGAAAGTGTGCACTCAGAACCTTGATGTAGACTAGAAATTACACTTGAAATGGTACTGATGTTTTTCAGGCCTGGAGGGACTCATTCGCCATTCTGGGCGAATCAGTCCTAGTTCTGTCAAACTATACTAGAACCCATTTCTGACAAAAGGGTACTAAAAAATGAAGAAAACACAAAATTGACCCTGGAGTAGGAATCATTCACCACTCATGGAAAATGAGTCCACTTTTGGATTTCTATATTTTCAAAGGTGAATTCTAAAGCTTTCAACCTACACTTTGATGCCCTACAGGTGTCCACTTCTGAAACTCTAATTTATAGGTCTGAAAATTAATTTTTGTTGATATTTTGACTTGATGAATGAGGAGAAGACTTTAGCAACCTTGAAAATTTATCTTCAATGATTTCCAAGCTTCCAAGAGACCTAAATTTTTAAACACACAAGACAAGAGAGAGAGAGAGAGAGAGATTTTGAATGTTAGGGTATGGGGATTTGCCTTGGTCAAACCCCTTTTAGGTAATTAAACCAAAATGATGAAAGAACAGAATGAAACATGTAATAATGAAATATATTACCTTTCCATGATGTTGACCTTGGATTTCTACAACAATGGAGGAAGATTCAACACTTGAATGTCCTTAGAAGCTTTCTTAATGACTTGCAATGACAAAACCCTAAGTTGATTAACTTGAGATGGAAGATTGGTGGATGAATATGTGAGTTAAGTTAATGGATGTAAAAATGAGTTAAGGAGGGTTCTTTATAGAATTTACCTTATTAGCCCATTAATTGGATCCCTAAGGCTGACACAGAGAAAAAATAAACTTAAAACCTAATTTTTCCTGCTCAAAACCCCAAAAATGGCTCAAATGGGACTCATTTGCCACTAATGGAAAATGGGTCCCACCTAGATGGGACTAATTCACCACTAATGGTGAATGGGTCCCACAGGGGCCATTTTTTCTAGCTAGAATGCATAGAAGTAAGAAAATTAGGCTTATATGATGACTATGTCCATTATTTGATCAAATTATTCCTCGGGATGCACAATAAGGGTTAATAGGGGCCTATTAATGATGATGTAAATGTCAAATAGGGCTTGAGACACAAAACTCAATGTGAAAGTGTGATTAAGTACACTTTACAACACTAAAATGGGTCCACATAGCCTAGGAAGGCACAAGAACCAATGTGAATGTGTAACACACATTACATCACTAGTTTAGCATTAATTTTAATTCACAAGCCTTTTAAATTGATGCGATAATGTTGTTAAACACATTTTATAATTTTGAATTAGGAAGAAATAGGTTAATTAAGTCTAGAAAAGCCTAAAAGTATCTTACAACACTTTACAACACCTTTATAGGACGTTCTTAGAAGCATGTTATTCAATTTGCAAAGGTCCAAGATCTAGTGTGGGTGCATAAAATGCCTCACAACACTAGATTAAGACCTTATTAAGTTCCATTTTATCATGAATTAATCCCATGTCAAGCAAAGGGTCCTTTTTTCTACAACATAATTATATTTTGTGACATTTAATTTGTGTGGTCCCTTTTTCCTTAAGGACTTAATTCAATTTGTGAGATGTTTCCTTTGTACATGATTTTCCATTTTATTTTAATAATTTATTGAGATTTTATTGTCAAATTTGAAATCTTATTTTTATCTTCTTAAGTTTGAGGCTTCTTTGAGCTACTGAAATTTGTGTTGTGATGTGAACTCTATATATTGCTATATCTAGGAGGGATCCTTGGAAGGTTGTATGAGGGCGAAAATGGGATGGGGAATTTATTATTACGATGATGGGGATGTAAATGGAACTAGTATGGGGTGGTGGTAATACATTCTCCCCTAGATATTGTGTGTGATTCTTGCATACCTTCCTTGTTGGAGGCTAACCCCCTTACACAAACAAGGGGAAGGTAATAGGAAATATATGGAGGGGTTCTAGAGAGGGCGTCAATTCTCTCTTTCCTAATATTACCATGTGAAACATAGATTTTTGGGACACTATGGACTACTCTTGCACTTCTAGGGGTTTTCACCTAAAAGGAGAGAGATATGACCAAAAATGCTTATGTATCACTCAAATTAGGATGTATGCAATGTTACCTAGGCTCGATGAAGTAAAATAAATGCAACTGAATAATCTAAATGACTGAAAAATGAATGCAAAACTAAGATTTATGCTTTGTTTGAAAACACAGTGTTTTTTGTAAAAAGGTTAAAATAATGAACAAAAATGTAACTTTTGAGCAAACAAAAAGTTGTTTCTCAAAATATGCGCATTTGGAAATCTATAGAGGACTGGAGATCAATCTAAAAAGTTGATGAAATTTAAACTTGGGTTGATTGGGACTCATTCATAACCTTGGGTGAATCAGTCCCAGATCAAGACTTTTCTACATAGAACCTATTTTCTAATAGCCAAGGATTTGAAATAGCATCTAAATCAAATATGCATCTTATGTAGGACTAATTCACCATGCATGGTGAATCAATCTACTTTTTGATTTCTACAATCTCAAAACTCAGATCTATACCTTGAGACCTGCACAACAAATTCTGACAGAAACTTGATTCCAGATCTCAGAAAATTCCTACAAAAAAAACTTAAAAGAGTTGATCTAATGGGGGATTTGACTTATTAAAACCTCTAGGTAGGTAATTAAACCTTGGATAGAGAAAGATCTGCATAAATCCTAGCCTTAGATGTATTAAAGATAAGAAAAGCTGAAATTGTAAGAAGAGTCCTATTCTATTGCTCTAGAGCAAGACATGCAAGATTGATTGAAATGATGCAAGATCTCTACCATAGAAACCTTAAAAAACATGAAACATGGATATAAAATGACATGCAAATGCTAAATAAACACAATGCAAACCTTAATTTGAAGATAGAGTGAAAATGGAAGATGGAATCAATAGGAAACTAAGTCCTTAGGCATGGTTTGGTGGCTAGTTGCACCTCTTCACCCTATATTTCTTCATGATTCACCATAGGCATCCATCATAAAACCTTTGCAATGTTGGATCTTTACAAGAGAAGTGAGATTCAAGACCTGCAAAAACCCTAGTTTGCTGTCCTAAAACTTTAATTTTTGCTTATGAAACTTGTTGTAGAATACTTTGCTTTTGAATAAGATGATGAGAGATGATAAAAGTTGTAAAGAGATTGTGTAAAATGACTTGAAATATGTATTTATAAGCAAAAACACCTTATTTTACCATTAATTAGACCTAAGAGGCCGACATTCACAGGAAATTAAAGTTAAATTGATTAAATTCCCACTTAATTTTTAATTTTCCCTCAAAGGGGACTCATTTGAGACCCTTGGTGAATGGGTCTCACCAGAGGGGAATCATTCACCCAATGTGGAGAATGGGTCCCACTATTGCTGTTTGAAGGTGGGTTGTCGGGGTATGATGTCATTAAATTCTATTTGTCAGGTTTTATGTGATTTCTTAGGTGAAACGGGCCTCTAGATCAAAATTAATATGTCTAGGGGGCCTATAAATGTTGTTTTGAAGGGAAATGATATGAAGGGACTCAAAAGTGGGTCCAATTATGCATGAAATTATCTCTTTCCTCAAGAGGGTCCAATTTTCTATGGCACATTTAGCCCCAAATTCAATGTCCATATGACTCTATGTGCATATGTATGCTAAAGGACTCCAAACGATGCACCTTACTACATAAAATGATAATCATTTAAAAGATGGGAGAAGGAATCCCCCAGTGTTTATCTACACAACCACAACATACACATTTGTTAATTTCTCAAAAATCCTCTTATGTAACTCTTAGGAATCCAATTCGAGGGTAGATGTATTCCCCCTTGATTCCGCTTGCTTTACGGAGGTGGAATCAAGGTAGCAACCTAGCCGCGTTGAACAAGAAACATCATGTCGTAGGGAATTTCCAAGTAACATGCCACATAACAATAGACAAATGATGATATCAGGTGTGGAATCATGATTCCAATGCATCAAACAATGTCAAAAATAGATTACCCTAGCACCTGTTATGATTATTTTAAGGAGATATACGTTATAAAGCTTGTAAGAGACAATAATCCGATGGTAATGTGTAAAAGTAAGAGGAGGTGAAAAGAGTGATCAAAAAAGGAGAAATTAATTTGTCACTTACTATTCATTTTACCTTCGTGTATCTTGAAAGTGACTAGTGAGAGAAGAACATGCTGAGTAGATGAGATTACACACCTTCGCGGTTGGATGATCTTTTTGTGCAGGTGGCACACGGTGATCTGTATCATGAGGTGAGTCAAAACTGTAACCTTCATCTTGTGATTTGATGGTAATTTAATAATTTTTTTATTCATGGATAGGTTAATTTAGGGTTCTTGGAAAAGAATTCGCAAAGTGTCCCCTTTTTTTGCAAAGTGTTGCATTTGTTCGTAAAGTGTCCTTTTTGTTTGCAAAGTGTCCCTGTTTCTTTGCAAAATGTCCTAAAAGGGTTCTAAAGTGTCTAGGGCCATTACGAAAGCACACTAGATCAGTTTTAGCACACTTTCATGATGAAAATTGAAAATATTAGAAGAAATTTAGAGTATTTTGTGATGATTTTGATAGGTTCCCACCTGGTAGCGGCAACAACTAGGGGGAGGACAGTTGAAATTTTTGAGAGATGATGCACCAGTGATGTCAAAGGCAGAGGTAGAGAATTTACATTTAGTGGGTATATATTGGGCATATCTTATGCCACCCATGAGATACCATGACGCCATGTTGATGGATTTGTGCGAGTGTTGGGATGCAGATACCTGTACTTTTCATCTTCCAACAGGGGAAATGACCATCACACTCGAGGATGTATACCGCATTCTCTGATTTCCTATTCGAGGAGCGTGAGTGTATTTCTAGGGGGACCAGTCATTCTAGAAGAAGAAGAGAGATATGTAGTATTGTTTGGATGGACCTGTACATGATGAGAGGGTTAGAGCACGAATCGAGCTTCTGATGCTACTATACTCATGAGCTTCTATGGTTTGACTAATTATGATGCACATAGTGGAACTGGTTCTCAATCTAGATGGATGAGCTACACACTTGGATGGGGGACTGGTACACCTAATACGGGGGATGTACGAGTAGAGGACAGTCTATGCCTAGGGCCGTTGCATTCTAGCACACTTGTATTATGATCTTGGTCATTTTGTATTTTTAGATATCAACAGTATGGTCCATTGTATGCTTCAACAGTTGTGGTGTCTTGAGCTTATCACATGTACTAGGCCTGTTAGATACCCTTGTACTATAGTCATAGGATACCCATGAGCATTCAGCTATCTGTTGCAATGACTATGGCAGTATGGTGATTTACACTTTTCGAGTGTGAGATTTGACCAACTAGAGGAGGACAAGATCCTATGGAGGCCCAATCTACTCACTCAATAGTGCCTAGACCCCACCAGATAGTTACAGAGGATGCAGATGGATAGATATCTAGCAGAGAGGAATGACTATGTCATATGACCATTCTATTATGGGCGAGTCGTGCGATAGTTTGGACAGGTGCAAACACCATTGAGGGAATTCCCCTTCATCAAATGATCAATGCAGAGTGCTTGGAGGCTAGGTGACACTATTCTGTTGATGATAGATCATGTATGGGAGAGTGATTCTGATGATTTAGATCACGACCATCGACTAGTCTCTGATGCTGATGATGTTGGCATCACAAACGGGCACGAGGAGTGGTAGTCGTATGCATGACCAGCTCATGTGTTCCCCATGGATTTTCCTCTAGGTGATGTAGAGCTAGTAGCAGATGAGGGTGATGAGCCAGAGGAGAGAGCAGAGGAGGTACAATATAGGCCAGTAGATATTTTTACAAATATTATCGATGAGGAGTACTAGTCTAAGGCCAATCCTAATTATGAGGAATAGGATGGAGGAGAGGATGATGAGGAGGAGGATGAGGATTATGAGGAGGATTATTACTACAAGGAGGAGCCACCCTTGAGTGAGGGTAATGAGGTAGCTATTAAGGATCAATACGAGCATGGAGAGTCATCACATTCTTACAAGACCAGATCAGGGGCAGTAGCTATAGCAGATATCAATGCACATAGTCAAAGAGAGGCTAGCACATCCTCCATGCCCCCTAAAGATGAGGAGGTTGATATTTCTCATGCATTTAGAGACATAGGTGATGACATTTGATTTTATGCATGTCCTTTAGTGATTTATGCTTTAGTTGTGTATATATATATCATGATGATGTGTTACTAATTGTGTACATGATCTATCTTGCAGGAGCGACGAGAGACTGGCGAGAGTTCTATTGTCAAGTAGCCACAAAGATAGTGCCAGCATCCCTCAAGGAGGATGAGATAGATCCTGACTACGTGCCCCCACCGATTGTGGAGGATGAGCCAGTATCACTTAGACCATTTGCTTTAAGAGATAAGAACCAAAGCCATAATTGGTATCAACTATATAAAGTCTCAACCAATTAGGACTAAACTTATCTTTATCTTCATTGTCAGCACTAACATTTCGTTGATTTTCAATAAGAACAAAATATCAATTAGAAAATAATCGAGGAATAACAAGAATGTTAGGTTTGCATTGTAATTGATTAATGTGAGCTTGGAGATGTTTGAGAGCATTAATGTGTTGTTCATAAAGCATCTCAAGTTGATGTAATCATTGTTTTTTATAAGTGTTAGTGTCAAAAAGATCTCAGAGAGTAACTCGCAGAGTAGGAATTTCTAACTCCAAGGGCATAATTGCATCAGTACCATAAACAAGACTATAAGGGGTATTTCTAGTGGATGATCGAACATTAGTTCTATAAGCCAAAAGCACATAAGAGAGTTGTGTATGCTAGTATTTATGATTATTTCTAATAGTTTTCTTAAGGATTTGTTCAATAATTTTATTAGTATTTTCAGCTTGTCCATTGAATTGCAGATAGTACGGTGTGGAAAATTGATGTTGAATGTTAAATGTTGCAAGAAAATTTTGTACTTCACTATTCTTAAATGTTGTTCCATTGTTTGAAACAATTACAGAAGGAAATCCAAAGCGAGCAATTATGTATTCCAATATGAAACGAAAAATTACTTCAGCAGTTGTTGAATGAAGGGGGATAGCTTCTACCCATTTTGTGAAATAATCGGTTGCGGTTATGATAAACATATGTATAGCAGAAGGAGGTGACATTTTTCCAATAAGATCTAGCCCCCATACTGAAAATGACCAAATGGGAACACTGGCACAAAGCTCAGCAGTAAGAGCATGAATCAAATTGCTATGTTCTTGGCATTTGTGACATCTTTTAACATAGGTGAAACAACCCTTCTCCATATGTCTCCAATAATAACCCATACGAATAAATTTTTGCACTAACGAATGACCTCCAAAATGACCTCCACAGGCACCAGCATGAGGTTGTTTGAGTGCAAAGGGGATTTCAGAATCTTCAAGACAACATAATAGGAGACCATTGAAAGATCTTCTATACAATGCGTCGGCAAGGATCACATATTTAGTTGCGAGTTTACATAAGCGCTTTCAAGTATTCATTGTGGTAGGTTCAGGAATGGTACCATCTTTTAAGTAGTTGTATATTGTATCATACCATTCACACAAAAGTGCTTGAATTATTGCCAAAATGTCTTCTAACAGAGTATCGATCGAATTTGCACTTGCCATTGCATCTGCATGTTAGTTGTCTTTGTGTGGGATGTTATCAATGGTAAATGAATCAAATTTTTCTAATAGTTTCATTATAAGATCCTTGTATTTTAATAATTTGTCATGTTTAGTTTGATATGTACCATGTATTTGTTTGATGACCAATTAGGAATCGACAAAGATCTTAATATGTTTAGCATGGAGATAAAGCTTTGTGCAAACCTATAATCAATGCCTCATACTCAGTTGTATTATTTGTGCATAGGAAATTTAAAAGGTAGGATAAGGGAATAGGTTTTCCGTCAGGTGGAATTAGTACCACTCTAGCACCAGAACCTGTTCAACACTTAGATCCATTGAAAAATAATTCCCATGTTTTAATAGCAGCAATTAATACATGATCATAAGGAAAGGAATCATTAATAGGTAGAGCAAATGGAGAAGGAGCATTGGCTAAGTGATCGGTTAAGGCTTGACCTTTGATTGCTTTTTGTGAAACAAAATTGAGATCAAAATTTAAGATATTTAAGAGGATCAAATTTTGTGACAACTTGTACTTCAACATTTAGTAAATAATGTCGCAACTTACTAGTAGTGAATACAAGGGTCAAACATTATTTTTCAATTGGTGAATATCATGTTTCATAATCAATTAAGGTGTGGCTAATGTAATAAATAGGGTGTTCTTTTACCATTATCACTGTATTGAGCCAACAATGTTGCAAGAGAATGGGTAGAGATAGCGATGTATAAGATAAATGGTCTACGTGGCATGGTAGGTTGTAAAATAGGTGGAGTGGCTAAATATTCCTTTAGACTCTCAAAAGCATGTTTACAATCCTCATCCCAATCAAAAGGGACACCCTTTTTAAGGAGATGCATGAAAGGTAATGTGTGATTGGCTAAAGATGCTACGAAATGACAAATAGGTTGAATGCAACCTTGTAATGTGCATAACTGAGAAATACTCTTCGGAGGTGGTGTATTAACAATTGCATCAATTTTCTTTGTGTCCACCTTAATGCCTCTATGATATATGAAAAACTCTAAGATTTTATCACTATCTACACCAAAGACACACTTTTTTGGATTCAATTGCATGTAGTATTGTTTTATGCATTCAAAAATTTCATGAAGGACATTCACATTGTCTTGTTGTGTTAATGATTTAGCAAGGATATCATCAACATAGTCTTCTAAAATTTTGTGAATATAATCATGAATATTAATGTCGTTGCACTTTGATAATTTGCACCAACATTATTTAAACCAAAAGGCATCACAACCCAACAAAATGTTCCCCAAACAATTGTAAAGGAGGTTTTGTATTGATCTTGAGGATTAATAAGGATTTGATTATAACTAGAAAATCCATCCATGAATGAAAACAAAGCATGTCTAGTAGTTGAATCCATGATCATGTCGACATTAGGAAGTGGAAAATCATCTTTTAAAGAGGCTTTATTCAAGTCTCAAAAATTTGTGCATATCCTAATACGATTATTGGGTTTTGCAATTGTGACAATGTTTGAGATCCAAGGGGAGTAATCAATAGGTTTAATAAAGCCTACATCAAAAAGTTTCTCAAGCTCTTATTTTACGCACAAAGCTATGTTAGGGTACATTTTTCAGACCTTTTGATGGATGGGTTTAGCATTTTTATCAAGGACAATATTATGCATTACAATTTTTTGGTCAATTCCTAGCATATTAGAATATTTCCAAGCAAAAATTTCAAGAAAATCATGAAGTAAAGTGGTTGTATCTTCTTGTTCCTCATCATCAAGGCGCTTCCCAATTTTAATAACTTTATCTTTATCATTAATGTCTATAAGCACATCAATTGTATCTCCTAAAGGGAGTGCATTTGATTTAGGTCTTTCAGATTTAGAAAATTCTTCAGTGATATCACTTGCTTCTTGCTCAGTAATGTTCAAAGAACGGGAAATGTGTTTCATGTAACTAAGCGAGGATGGGGTATCATAAACACCTAATATATGTTTTAATGCTTCATCACTATCAACATATGTCCATGAAGGAAATAATGTTATATCAAGTAAATTAGGATGTTTCATTGTATGTTTGTGTTGTGGGTGACATATTATAACATTAATGTTTAAAGATGGTCATTGAGTAGTTTTGGTTGTTATAGAAAAAGAATATCCCAATACCGTTTTCATTTCTTGTGAATTGGGTTCAATAGGGACACGAATACCTTGTTCATGTTTTCCACACCTTTTCCATTATAGCCTAATTGTTTTACAAATTTTTAACCTTTCCTGTAAAGTCTTTCCATTTCATGTGGGGTAGGCGGGGATTGGTAATCTATCTCATCAAAATTTGTTGTGTATGTTTCATTTTCATCCATATTGTAAGAGATATATGTTTGAGACAATTGTTCAAAATTTTGAGTGGACATAATTGTTGGTTGTTCATGTTTCTCATATTTCTTTTACATAAGTATGTAGTTACCCATAAATGAGGGTGTGAATTTTAAGGACCCCCAATCATCACCAAGTAATTTAGAGACCGAGTCTGTATCATTGTTTTCAATTTCAAGAGGATCAATGTTAGAAGTTGGAATCAATGTTTTCAAAGGACTTGTAACCACCTTTTCAAGGTGCAAGCAACTTTCAGGCTTAGGGTCTATTTCAATTTGATATATACAATTGTTATAAACATACTCCATGATACGATGAAGGGTGGAAGGCACTGCATTCATCTCATGAATCCATGGCCAGCCTAAGAGATGATTATATGAAAGATCATAAGGAATGGCATGGATAGGAGTATGCAAAGTAACCACTCCAACCATAATAAGTAAAGTGATTATCCCAAGCGGTTTCTTTGTTGTATTATCAAATCCTCAAATAGAAATGAAATCAGGTATTATTTGTGATCTATCAACTTTTATTCAATCAAGGATACTCACACTACACACATTAATGGTAGAACCATTATCTATGAGAGTATGTTTGATACATGTGTGATGGAATTGAGCAATTATCATAAAGGCATCGTGTTGTTTTCATAACTCGAAAGGAGGTAGCTCATGTTGATGAAAAGTGATATCAAGACTATGTTTTTGAATAGGAGCTGCTACATCATTTGGAGTGGTTCAAGGAGGGATTGTTATTTTTTTTAAAGTGGTTGAAGAATGGTGTTGTAACTTGGTGAATTATGAAGAAAATCCCAAAGAGATATTTTGGCAAGAGTATTCTTTAATTGTTCAACAAGATCATACTCCTTTGTAAGTGAGTTATAACAAGGGGAACTAGGTTGATTAGGTAAAGGTAATGATGGTGGAGTTGGTTGTGGCAGTTGTGGGTTATTTTGTGTGTTATATGTATGAGCAACAATATCATCACTAGATTGTTGTGATACATTAGTGTTAGGTGGGTATAAAGTGTGGCAGGGTCGATTAGAGGGATGAAGTATATGTGAAGGTGGGTAAAGGATAAGTTTAGGTTGAATTACATTAACGTCCTTGATTTTAGAGGTGTCACAAAAAACCATAGCGGATGAGTTAGATGAGATGAATTCTTGAAGAGACTCATCTAACAAATGCAAATCATCACTACTAAAAGGTTTTAGGGGTAAAAAATCGTCAACTAGTTTACGATGTTCAAGGAAAGCATTAGAGGTATGAGTGTTTGTTATCGCAAGTTGATTACCAAAAACCTTAGTGGATGGCTTATGTGAGATAAAGTCTTGGAGGGATCCATCTAACAAATCAAAGTCATCACAATCAAAAGGTTTGAGCGAGGGTTGACCATTAAGGGTTTTATGTTTCTCATTACAAGCATTAGAGGATGAAGTGAGTGAGAGGAAACCCTTAAGGGTTTCATCTAACTTATCAACATCATCACTACTAAGTGGCTTGGATGAGATGTTGTTCTAAATTTGAATCATGTGTTCAATGTGATCATTTGATGTGTTGTTTGATGGGTTTTGGAGATTTTCTAGTTTCCTTAATGTAAGATGATCTAAAAGGACTACGAAATATAATTGAAAATGGAACTTGTAAAAGTCTAAGACTATCCATAAATTCCATGAAAATAAATGAACTTTATGCTAATAAAATAGAGAGAACTGAACTGAAACAAAAATGTAATGATGGGAAACAGAAAGATGCAATGCAAGAAACTAAAATCTGGAAATTTTGATGAAAAACTATAAAGGGATTGATTCACCCTAGACAGTGAATGAGTCCCAGGAGATGAATTTTTTAATGTTTTTCTGATTTTTTGTGTTTTCTATAAAATTTTAACTTTTTACAATGCAAATCCAAAATGCAGATGCATAGATGTGGAATAATGGAATGAAATGCAATGATGTAAAGTAAAGAATGCTTTCACTAATGCAATGTTTTTAAGAACTCTAAAACAATGTAAGAGCATGAAATAATGAAGACATAAGATGTAATTAGAAATGTAAATCAAAATTTTATGATGCTCAAAAGTTAGGTTCACCAAAATGAAACATAGATTTTTGGGACCGTATGAACTACTCTTGCACTTCTAGGGTTTTTCACCTAAAAGGAGAGAGATAGGGCCAAAAATGCTTATGTATCACTCAAATTAGGATGTATGCAATGTTACCTAGGCTAAATGAAGTAAACTAAATGCAATTGACTAATCTAAATGATTGAAAATGAATGCAAAACTAAGATTTATGCTTTGTTTGAAAACACAGTGTTGTTTGGAAATAGGTTAAAATAATGAACAAAAATGTAACTTTTAACCAAACAAAAAGTTGTTTCTCAAAATATATGCACCTAGAAAGTTGTAGAGGATAGGAGAAAAATCTGAAACTTGATGAAATCTAAACTTGGACTGACCGGGACTCATTCACCACCTTGGGTGAATCAGTCCTAGATCAGGACTTTTTTGCACATAACCTATTTTTTGATAGTCAAGATCTGAAACAACATTTGACTAAAATTTTCATCTTAGGTAGGACTCATTCGTCATGCATGGTGAATCAATCCAATTTCTGATTTCCGCAATCTCAAAACTTAGATCTATACCTTGACACCTACACAACAATTTCTAAAGGAAACCCGATTCTAGATCTCAAAAAATTCCTACAAAAAAACTTAAAAGAGTTGATCTAATGGGGGGTTTTCCTTATTCAAACCCCTAGGTAGGTAATTAAACCTTGGATAGAGAAAAATCTACATAAATCCTAGCCTTAGATGTATTAAAGACTAAGAAAAGGTGAAATTGTAAGAAGGGTCCTATTCTATTGCTCTAGAACAAGACATGCAAGATTGATTGAAATGATGCAAGATCTCTACCCTAGAAATCTTGCAACACATGAAACATGGATATAAAATGACATGAAAATGCTAAATAAACACAATGAAAACCTTAATCTAAAGATAGAGTGAAAATGGAAGATAGAATCAATATGAAACCAAGTCCTTAGGCATGATTTGGTGGTTAGTTGCACCTCTTCACCCTAGATTTCTTCATGATTCACCATAGGCATCCATCATCTACCCTTTGAAATGTTGGATCTTGAAAAGAGAAGTGAGCTTCAAGACCTACAAAAACCCTTGTTTTATGTCGTAAAACTTCAACTTTTGCTTATGAAACTTGTTGTAGAAGAATTTTATTTTGAATAAGATGATGAGAGATTATAAAATTTGTAAAGAGATTGTGTAAAATGACTTGAAATATGTATTTATAAGCAAAAAAACCTTATTTTCCCATTAATTAGACCTAAGAGGCTGAAATTCACTAGAAATAAAAGTTAAATTGATAATTTTGAATTTTCCCTCAAAGGGGACTCATTCACCACCCTTGGTGAATGGGTCCCACCAGAGGGGACTCATTTTCCCAAGGTGGCGAATGGGTCCCACTACTGCTATTTGAAGGTGGGTTGTTGGGGTATGATGTCATTAAATATTGTTTGTTGGGTTTTATTTGATTTCTCAGGTGAAACGAGCCTCTAGATCAAAATTAATAGGTCTAAGGGGCCTATAAATGTTCTTTTGAAGGGAAATGATGTGAAGGGACTCAAAAGTGGGTTCAATTATGTGTGAAATTGTCTCTTTTCTCAAGTGGGTCCAATTTTTTATGGCACACCATGATTACTCAATGATGGTAGTTACTTCATATCAGTGATATAGCATTTGGCACCTTTCCTCCTCATAAATCCAATTCCTTGAACTATGTGATATGTTAGTGTTGTAAGCCAATTTTGTGATTCTTATGGATTAATTGTAGGAATTTTCATAATAAAAGGAAATGAATGATTGCTTGAGATGTAAATTTATTATGTTTTTGTGAAATGATTGAAGTGAACATGCTTATGGTGTATTCCTTAATAATTATATGAGTGATAGAGGAAGTAATGTGAAATGACATGTGTAAAATGAATAAATCATCTTTTGGGTTGTGTTGATAGTTAATATTTTAAAATACTTTGGAAGTTAAATTTTTTATTTCCTTATTGAAACCTTTTGCATAAAGGAAATTATCGACAAGTGCTTGTGCTTACCCTCTCTTTTGGGGACTTCTAGGAGCAAGCCCAATCCTAGGGGGGGTGTAAGACCTCATCTCATGTGGCCTTGTTGATCCTATTAGTCATTGGTGGTTTATGTCTTATATTTTATGTTCTTTTATGTTACATTATAGAACCCCTAAAAAATGGTTGGTTCCATTTCTAAACTCTATAAAATTGAGCCAATTTCAAGTGTCTAGACTTGGGGTTTTTCCCCCTATTATTGCCTTGGGATTTTTTTGTCAAAATCTCTCCTAGAAACCCTTAAGTCTTAGATCTTGTCAATGTTATGATCCATCATTGACTTTATTTGACCTTTTACATCCTTTGAAATATTATGGTTTAAGTCCTGTGAGCCCTTTTTATAAGTTGTCCTAGGTGGCCCCCATTCTCAATGCAACTTATGAGCACGTGAAAATTATTTCACTTAAGTCTCATCCATCACCTTTAGCCATTTCTCATCATGGATGGATTTGAGAATGTTTGATTCATATCAGCAATGTGTGATGCATGAGTTTATCTTTGTATCATTGGAGGTTTCAACTATCCCTAATTTCTCTTAGGTTTTTAGTGTTGAAATAGCAATGTACGATGACCTTAGGACTCTTTTCACTACTTTACATCACTCATTGTTGATAGCTATTCACTTTTCTTGCTCAAATTGGTGATGAGAAATGAGGTCCCTAATCCTAGTGAGATGTTGTTTTGAAAGGAGTGAATGAGCAATATTTTTATGTAATTGATTTTGAGTGAAGATGCATATGGACTGATCCGGTTCCATTGCTACTTTTCATCTATTGTTAATGAGGTCTAGAATTTCAAGCATAAATTAGTGATGCACGATGTAAGGTGAAGATTGCTAAAGGAGGAAAGTGATCCAATGGTTGAGATTTCATTGTGTCAGTTCCCTCATCACTAATTAAACTTTGGAAAAGGAAGGAAGATCCACAACCGGCGATGGGATGTTTTAGGGAATATTCTCTTCAATGAGCTGGCTCTTTGTACTATGCCAATGTAAATGAAAAATTATAGACTAGGATGGTGATGCACGATGATTGTCAGATTAAATATGACTAATGAAATTAAGGGTAAACATGGAAACTTTCTGAGGTGGTATCGTTGTTCTTGAGGCACAAGTTGTAAAATCTAGAAATGATGTGTGAGGATCTCCATTGATGGTGTTTTAAATCCAAAAAGATTGATGGCCCAAATTCAAAGCTGAGTGGCTAATTTTTTAGCTCACTCACAAAAATATCTATTTATCATTAATGCCTACACACTCCTAGTTGTCTACTTAATGTGGATTTCCTACCATATTATCTCACCATTTGTAGCCATCAAGAATTGAGAAGTGTGAGCTAGAGAGGAAGCATGCGAGTCTTAGGCTTTTAATTGCAAAGGAATTGAAGTGTTTATCCTAGGTGATTTAATTTCCATATGAGCTTTGTTTGAGTCATGCATTAGTTGGTTTGAGAGTTTCAAATTTTTGGGATAGTTAGAGTTTTGATTGCCTATAATTGTCTCTAGGGCTAGTAGAATTTGTTTGGATTTGAGGGTTTTCTTTTTTGAAAATTCAATTCAAGAGCTTAGGCTATTGAGTCTTCTCATAATCAAGGATTTTCTAGTCCTTACCCTATATCCTATAAGAATGGGTAAGTTAGGTGTTTCTTTCCAACCAATTAGGAGGTCCAAGAGGCTTAGTGTGTTTGAATTTCAAGAGGACATATTTGAAGTTGAACAAAACATGCCTACAGCTTCTATGGCACCATAGGGAAAGAGGAGTTCCCATGGTAAAAAGAAGAAGGGTGGTGTCAAGAAGACCTATAATTTGGGGAGCAAGGTTGTTTCAGAATAATTGGTCATGATTAAAAAGAAGAAATCAGTTAATCCTGAGAAGAAAGGAAAGAAGAAGAATAAGTATCACAAAGATTATCTAGGGAGGCACAACTCTCCCATTGAGATTTCAGACATCCCTTTGGGAAATTGAGGAGATACTAACCTAAATTATAGCCACTATTTGCTTTATTTAGTGCCATGCGAGGATTTTGATGAGGGAGGAGTAGTAGCTCCTCTAGTTTCAACATGATCACAAAGTGGGCAGGCATACTCTAATGTTGACAAATCAGAGTAGAATACTAGCCCTATTTTTGTTTTTGATGACACCATTGCCACTGCAAAAAATGCATCCTCTTCAACATGTACATGGTATTTTTTCTTTGATGCTGACATGGAAATCTTTTTGGCTGGTGTGAAGGAGAGGTGTTGGACTTCGTGTCTTTGATTCCAAAAAATATGCCTTTTCTAGTTAGTACATAAGTTTTTTCCTTGAGTAATGATGGAGAATCTTCTTTAGTCAATGTGGACAAGGTATTTTGGTGTTTCTGCATCAATGAACAATGCCTTTTGGAAGGTTGGCCGGTTTGCTTAAACCGACTATGTGGAGCTTTGTCTTTTGCTTTCCCCTATTCTGAAATGAATAAATGTAACTATCTAAGAGGTCTCTAAACCTAAAATAAAATGTGTACCAAATGAAATGTAATTGAAATGGTAATTTGGCTTGAAGCTTCTTTCTTTCATTCTTCTATAAATGGGATATCAGGCCAGTTACTAGGAGTTTGATTTTTGGGTCTTAAAATGGTCTAAGTGGGAAAACTAAGCTCATGAAAGAGCAGATTGTAAATTCATGCATAGACAAATAGGTTAGTAAGGAGTCTAGGGTATGAGTTGGTTTTTAATGATCTCAAATATTTTTACAATAAAAAAAAATTATAAATGAAATACTAGTTCCAAAGTACGTTCTCTCCTATGTAATTTTCTTCTTGATTATAAATGAAATGATTAATGATCTTTTCATTTGTCTTCGATTGTTTTAGTTGAATGAGTGGCTTTATTTCTACTTTTATTCAAGGAATTAATTAAATGCTAAAATGAATTCATAGATTTGTAAGGAAAGAACATATGATTGATAAGTAGTTGTGTTTTAGGCAGAATGAGTTGAATACTGTAATGCAGTATATCAATAGTCCATTAATTACTTATTCAAATTGCTAAGTTATTACTGGTTATTATGAATATGACTCCATTATCCCAAGACAAGGCATTGGTCTTTTCATTTGGTTATCCTGAAGATAAATGAGTTAGTCATACACTTGACCTAGGGCTTGAATTGAGAATGAAAATAATCTAAAACACCTTCAATTACACTATCATGTCAATCTGAAGTACCATCTTATTCCTTGCAATAGATAGTAATTTGTTTAAAGGTCAACCAAATATTTAATGAATGTTATATATTTACGCTTAATAGGAATTTATCTATGTGTAGAAATGTTCTTGATCAAATGAATATCACATGAACATAACAAGGATTACCCTCCTGGGTTTCAAGAGCTCGAAGAGTAGAAGTAAGGGCCTCAAAATCCTTACTTGTATGTTGGCCAATCCTTACCCTTGTTGATTATTGGGTTCTAGAAGATCCATAGGTAAGTGGTAAGACCAAGTTTGGTTCTAAAAAAATAAGCAACATTACACTTGATTGATGGTTGTTCCTATACAATGAATATATTCATATTCTTGATTACTCTATCTAACTAATGTTTGTGATTTCTTGTGATAGCTAGATGAATTCCTCCTCTTGTCTACATAAGTATGCAATGATTAATATTTCTAGTTGTTGGTAATATGATTACGAATATTAAGTGGATTACATTATGTTAGGTGATTGTACATATTCTAGGTGTGAGTAGGTGTCAATATAAATGTAATGATTGATATTCAATATTTCCTTGTAGTAGTATTTGTTAAATAGATTATTCATATCAGTGGCGATATTTTTATAATAAATAGTATGATAAATTATTGCTTGACTCTAAAAAGTATTATTCAAGTAGGAAAAGTTAAATTATATGTTAATTGTGTAGATTGGTGGATTTAATTCTCTAGTCAATTATTATTACTAGAATGTTATTTTTCATATACCATTTGATTCAATTATTCTTAATCATGAGTAATATTGACACCTTTTTTTGGTTGAGTAAAGAGGTAAAATTTTATAGCTACTTCCATTATGTTATTCTTGTGAAATTTTGGTTTGTTAACGGCATAAGATTTAACCTTGTTTTTTGTGGTAGGGGTTGTGTGTATGTGAATTTTTTTTTTTCTAAGTCCCTTGAATCACCTTTTTAATTTGACTAGTAATTTAATGTTTTATCAAGTCCTTGTGTGTTTTTATTTGTTTAAAATTTACCTAGGTTGTAGGTTTATGGGTTAGGTGTCTTTTTATCCCATAAAACCCCTTTAATAGATTTGGGAGCCCACTCTAATTACCCACTTATGAAAAGTGGAAAAAGTTGGAGTTGGTCGGTTGGTTACCAAGTTATGAAATGGTGATTTCCTTTCCCCTTCTATTTATTATTTCTCCTTGTGAGGAGAAGGGAATTCTCTTTTTTTCCTTGGATTATCTCAATTTACTTTGGATTTTCTCTTTTGTTTGGGTGTTTCTTCACATTCTTGGGGAGGAGAGCTCTTGGTGAAGAATGGAAGGAAGAGGGCTAGAGGAGGAGAGGCTTCCACAAGATATATGATAAATCCTTTTCTAAGGTCTTTCCTTGTTAGATCTATATTGATGATAAAATTGATGGATGTGGAGATTTTAATTCATTTGTGAAACTTATGTTATATTCATTGTATTTATGATTGTGAGTTGTGTGTTGGGGTTTCTTGTTTTGTGAATGGTTATTATGTGCAAATGGTTGTATAGATGAATGTTGTTGGGTATGAAGTTGTTAGATGGTTCTTGGGAATAGTAGTTATGTGTGTGTGTAAGGAAAGAGCTATGTGACCCTTAGAGCTCGAGGGTGGATTGAATATCAATCCTATTGTTGGGAGGAGAGATTTTTGGCCATATTATTTTTGTTGACTTCTCCTTTCATGTATATGGGCTAAGCAAGAATGCTTATTTTGAAAATTTCAACTTAGGATTCTCAAAGAAGATGCATAGGGTCTTGTGGGGTTTGCAAAAAGTTAACTACGATGAGATTGAAGTTTCAACTTGTACTCAAATGGGTATCCAAAAAAATAATATAAGGGTAAAAAGGAAAATGCATGACTAGTTGTAGTTCTCCTTGAGGAGTAGGATCCCAATATTAAATAGGATCATGATGTACTTGGTTGAATTGGGAAAGTAAAAGAAATATATAAATGGTCATAGATTCTTCATAAGTTGTGTGGATTATTTATTATTGAAATGAATATTTTTGTCACCTATTTCACCTCTAGGGTTTTTCACCTAAAAGGAGAGAGACAAAGATCAACACTTCATTCAAGAACAAACCCTTGAGATTTCAATGCAAAAGGAGATTGAAACATGTCAAATGGGATTGTCCTAAAGGCTGAAATTTGATAAAATGGATTGAATATTAATGCAAAACTAAGAAAATGCAAAGTGCTTGAAAAACACTATGAAATGCAAATAAATCCAAATAGAAAGGAAAAGATGTAAATGGTGTGTACCTAGAAACTAGAAAGTTATGGAGAGGAGCTTTGGAATACTTCAAAATTCACTTTTGAAGCCCACTAGGACACATATGCCAAGCTGGGTGACTTAATCCTATTTTGAGGAAATTTTGTTCGAACAAGTTTTAGAAAAAAGGGTACTCAGAACAGTAAAAACCTCTTTTCCTGGTAGTGGGTCAGTCAACTTCTAGACTCAAAAGTGACTTAATCCAAGAATTTGACCAAGCTTCTTTTAGGACTTTGACTACTTTGAATAACATTGATTTTATTTTTTATATTTTCACACCTTGATCTTTGACAAATATGCACATTAGACATACAAAACACATGCAATGAGAGGGGGAAATGGTTAAGGGTTAGTGAGTAAGTCAAACCCCACCCTGAACAACATGCAATGCTACAACTCACCAAACCCTTGAAGTAGTAATCTAAAGACATGCAAGTAGAAGCTCAAATGGATGTAGACTTGCTCCTAAAATTATTAAGTGAATGATTGATAATTGATGGAATGCATGAGTGAATGGGAGTGAAATGAGAGGGAAAACTTTATATTTACACTTGTAACCTTAAGAATAATATCCCACATTTTCATTTTTGAGCCAAAAGGGACTCATTCGCTCCTATGGCAAATGGGTCCCACTTAGGAACAAAAATTAAGTGTGTTAAATGATTTTTAATGGGATTATTCTAAAAAATGCACTTAATTAAGTAACTATAAAATAGGGCCAATTAAAGTATAAGAAAGGGTCAAATTATTGATGAAAAGCCTAGAAAAGTGTGAAAGTTTGTTACAACACTTCACAACACTTTGAAATATGGCTTGGTAAGTGATAAAAAGTGAATTATAATAATAATATCCTAGAAAAGTGTGAAAGTGTGTTACAACACTTCACAACACTTTTGCAAGGAATCATAAATTTCTTATTTTCACAAGGGTCCAAGACCTAATGTGAATGTGTTGACCACATTTCAACATTAAATCAGATCAAACAAGGAAAATGAATACTTTTTTCTATGCTCATAGACACCACTTTAGTGAGAGGATGAACTTGCTTCAAACTCAAGAAGTAGACATTCAAGAGGGGTCCAATCTACTAATGCCAAAGATGAAGGAAGTGATAGGATCTGATCCTTCAAACCAACATAAGTCACAAGGTGAATGACTTAACAAGATACACAATCATGCAATGGAAATAACTAGAAAGGAAGAGAAGTACAGGTGGATCAAGATTTGGCCATTCTTCCAACATGATGTGGATTAGATCTAGGCTATTTGTCCAAAAATGCATACTCACTTTGAGGCCATGAAATGAGAAGTCCTAAAAGGTGAGAAACATACACTCATGCACTCACACAAGTAGCTATGGGGAAAATATGTGATAATTTTGATGCCCATAACTTAGGGAACAAACAAGTCAATGTCAACAGATGGTCAGTCATGTACCTTGAATGGCATATAAGAGGACACATCCCAGGATATGTATGCCCCAGTTGCCAATTGCGGCCATAACTTGGAAATCCCTATGATGAAATTGAGCTACATCATGAATAAAATGAGAGACATGTGTTCATGTTAATGCTAGTGACAATTTACATATAACTAAATTCAAGACCCCAAGGTGCTCCAAAAAGACCAAGTAGAGGTGAGACCCTAGACCTCACAAATCCCAGATTGCAATCAACTCCATATGCAATTCTCACCAATTTTGTATAACATGAGGTTGGAATGTAGTGATAAGAATGAATCATTTGTACTGGACCATGTAGTCACACTAGCATCAACTTGTATAGGTTCGATCTACATCATTTGATTCATAGCTTCATTCATCCAATAATGGTCACATCCTTTTATAGCATTCCATGACCAGGGGTCCTTGCTACTACAGGTATGACCTCAGATCATATAATTCACCATCTGAGACATGCCATTAGGAGGTTGCTACAAACATTAATTTCTATCCATTGTCTGTCCTTACTAAGGTTTCATTATCACCTTTATCATCAAGGGATCATTCTTGTTTTGAATCTCTAATTCTGAGACTTACATGGGATGAACACAATATTGGGTCATTTCCACAAGTTTCCATATAGTTCTTTTTAAGGTAGGTACTCTGAGTTGATCCCCTATATGTTTGAGTCATTAAGTTACAACTTAGAAAAAAAACATATGATTAGATTGGGATTTCAATAAATATCGTAATTCACTGTCACTTAGGAAGCACTAATTATCCCACTTGTGTCAAAAATCTTGTCTTTATTTGCCTAATGTCACTTTATTATCTTCACAAAGGGTATGTGTCAATGGCACCATATTCTCCCTAGGAGGAGAGATGTTAGGGCCAAATGTTCTTGAAAGGTTGGTTCTTCTAAAAGGACATCTCGCAAGTAGGGGAATGATCAATGGTTGATTTTCTTGCTTAATAAGGGTTTCTCTAAGGGTTTCTTGAATTTTAATTCAAGTGTCGACTCAAGATTTGTTACAAAACTTGAATGTTTAAACTTCAAATTCATCGGAACCATTAAGACTTTATGTTTAAAGTTGCTATAGTACGACAACCTGTGTACTTAATTAAGTCCTGCTAAACCAACAAATTGGTAGGCCAATTGATGTAGTCTGGGAGATGCAAATATCTCAAGTCCCACACCTTCTTTGCACTTGAACCTATTGAAAGAGTAAAGATGATAATTGATGTAGTCTTATTAACGAAGTATTTGCATAGATATATTCTTAGCTGGTAGGATTATTTATGTGATTTGATAACACTTCTTCTTAATTTAGGTGGATCTAATGTCAAAAAATGTATTCTTTAAAAGATATAAGAAAATCAAAGTGTGTAATTAAGGAGTCTTATGTGGGAGAATATTTCATCTCAACATTTTTTTAGGGTGAGGAAAGCTCAATTTGAGCAAAGTTGGATCTAAAAATATATTTAGACTTGTTTATGTTAGTATGAATTAAGAACAATATTTGACACATGGTAAGGATGAACACAGTTAATGATAACACAAATGCATAGTACATCATGTACCTATGATGTGTGTGTTTCTTTCTCATAAACTATAATATTTTATGTTTTCAAGAATACTTCAAATTGTATTTGAGTTTATCATTAATATACCATATCTCATCCAACACTCAAGATTAATTCAAATTATCCCAATGGAGTATTTGCATAACAAAAACTTTTAGTGGTAGGATTGTTGGATTGAGGAATTAGATATTTGTAGTAATCTGTGGCCATAGAAAAGTATACCTTGTTTTGGTAAACATGATACATATAATTTTCACTTTTTCGTTGGCATTACATACTATTGTAAGGAACTTTATATCATTAGATGTGCAAAAATAAATTTAACAATAGGATATCTTTGTTAATAAAACATATAATACACAATATTTATAACCAAAGTGATCTATTTACATAACAACCTAAAAATTTAACATAGTGAAGGAAATTTCATTTAATCATTATCTAACTTGCATACTTCAAGATAGTCATGATATATTTGTTTTAAATCATCCTAGTAGATTATCTATATAAAAAAACTTATCAAGATTATTTGGCCATAGGATTAGAATAAAGACCATAAAAAGAGACTTTGTTTGGGTAAACATGATGCATACATTTTTTCCCTTTTTGTGGGTCCCAAGGAACATCCTTGAAGGAGATTGATATCATTAGATTGCAAAAATAAACTTAATGCATGATATCTTTGTTAATAAACATAATAGTACACCACATTTATAACCAAATGGCTCTAGCTAACGTGGATACAATTTCTCACAAGGATCATATCCAAGGTAGTCTATTGAGATTTTATTAGATCATTATGTCTCATCACATAGGAGGTTGACACTTGTCATGATAATATCATTTAGGGTTGCTCCTATAAAGCACTAACCCTCATTGTATTATCAAAAAGATCTCCTTGAAACTCTTGAGGTTAATTTTGTAAGTTTTCTTATTGGTGATATAGTTGATTATTATTATTTTCAACTCTCAAAAGGACGCGGGTCAATGATTATTGATGAAAAAGATAGACAATCATGTGAAAGTTTGAAATTACTAACACTTCACAACACTTTACAAATATGGAAAAAATTAAAGGTGTGATAAAGATTTGTGAATTATAATATTCTTATCAACATGATGAAAAGTGTGATCTAGCTGATTTGTCACAAATGCATACACTTTTGCAAGGAATCATGAAAATCTTGGTTGATTCTATCGGGTGAGAATGTGGTGTGTTGCATACCACATTCATGGTTGTTAAATAGTGCACTCACACTAACACATCATTAGTATTATTATGGGGAAATTCATGCCTCAAGGAAAATGAATACTTTTTTCTATGCCATGTAGACCCTTGATAATTTTGAGTTTACTGAGAGGATGAATGACTTGCTGTCAAACTCAAGAATATCATGTAAAGACAGTGTTCAAGAGGGATTTTCCAAGTCTTACTCTTGATATAGGTGTAACTAATGTCTCCAGCCCCCAGGATCTAGGATCCTAAGTCAAACCAACATAAGTGCAAAAGGACGCGCACAAGGTGAATGACTTGCAACAAAACAAGATACACAATCATGCAATGGAAATAACTAGAAAGGAAGAGAAGTACAAATGAGAAAAAATAAAAGGTGGATCAAGATTTGGCCATTCTTCCAACATGATGTGGATCAGATCTAGGCTATTTGTCCAAAAATGCATACTCACTTTGAGGCCATGAAACTCTTGGTTGTCTATCGGGTGAGAAGTCCTAAAAGGTGAGAAACATACACTCATGGTTGGTATGCACTCACACACACACAAGTAGCTATGGGGAAATTCATGCCTCAGAATGGGCTTCCCACTCAACCATACCATATCCTCTTGATAATTTTGATAAGGAACTGCAATGTAAATGATTTTGTAAATGCTTTTGAATGTCATGTAAAGATTTTGTTAAAAGGGATTTTTCTTTTTTCGTGTAAGGTCTTCTTCTTAGGGAACATTGTGCCTAATGTCTCCAAGAGAGGATAAGTCAAGGTGTCAGATTGTTGTCCATGGGATGCCTTATTCAAATCATTCCATGTTAGTAGACCATGTACTCTTGAATGGCATCAAACCCAATGACACCACCAAGAAGAGGACACATCAAAAAATAGAAAAGTAATGCCATGAAATTTGTAAAAGGATGTCGTCTATGTATGCCCTAAATTTGAAGCAGTTGCTACACCATCACTGTGAGCAATTGCTTTAAAGTAGTCAATGATAAATGAAAGAAGACATAAGAGCCAACTTGGAAATCCCTATGCCAATTCATATGTTTCCAAATTGAGCTACATCATGAATAATTACGTTACATGCGAGTCCACTGAAGACATGTCCTCTGCATCCTAAGCTTTCTCTTATATGTTCATGAAAGGTTAATGGCTAGTCAAAAGAGACAATGGCAAGTTACATACGAGGACAAGAATAACTAAACCCTTTCCCCCGCTTAGCACAAGACAAGGATGAGCTGAATAGGATGAAAGTAAATATCAGGTAGAGGAATTAGGTGCTTCAACACAAGGAAGAGTTCCAAACTTCTTAAGATGATAAAATTTTGTTGTGTAAAGTCTTAGATGAAAGTAGAGGTAAGGGAGATAACCCTAGACCTTTTTTGAAAGAGTATGATATGTCAATTTACATCGTGTGTTCATTGTATCCCTATGAAGGAGGGAGATTGTATCCACTACCATAACAATCTTCCAACTCAAAGGAAGGGGATTTATACTTCTGAGAGGATTGGTTTCTTCATGAGAACACAAATCCTTTTTAAATTTATGTGTCGTTCCTTCATGAGGGATGGGAGTTATATATCCCCCACCACCACCATGGGGTAATTTTGTATAACTAAGTTGAGCGAATGAAAGACAAGGTTGTTTTGGTTTAGATTGTGATATTTTTCACTCTCCTCTAATGGTAGGTGTGAAATCCCAATCGTTACTTGAACTTGTGTCTAAGAATGAATCATTTGTACATGAATATTTGGACCATGAGGGTGAGATTTTGGAAATTTTATTGAAAGGAGATGTAGAATCAAACAATCCCCAATTATCACTAAAGATTTTTGTTGTAGGTGAAAAACTAGCATCAACTTGTATAGGTTCAAGTTTTGATCTACGAATGAAAGTATTAGGGGAGTTGGAAATGTTGTGATCATTTGATTCATAGCTTCATTCATCTATTTCAATAATGTATATCTTGCTATTATACTCAAATTTCATTGTACGGTGGAGAGTAGATGGGAATCCTTTTATAGCATGAATCCATGATCTCCCTAGGAGAAGATTGTATGGAAGGGGTCCTTGCATGATATGGATAAAGGTAGGAAACACTACAGGTATGACCTCAATAGGTAATGTGATCATCCCTAGTGGTTTCCTTTTAACTTTTTCAAGGCCACGAATATGAACATCGTTAATTTGAATGAGATTTTTGTCCATGCCAGTTGTTTTTAGGAGGTCCATGCTACAAACATTAATTTCTACTCCATTGTCGATGAGAGTGTGTCCTTACTAAGGTTTCATTAACGATCACCTTTATCATCAAGGGATCATTCTTGTTTTGAATCTCAAGTGAGGTTAATTCATGTTTAGGGAATGTGATTTATGACTGGGTGACTTACATGGGATGAGAGGAGGATGTTACACTATTTGATTTTATGTAATATTGGATCTCCTCTTGCTTTATTTGCAACATTTCTTGAAATATACACTTGTATATAGGTGATAGTTGAATAAGTTTCCATATAGATATATTAGCAGGAGTCTTTTTAAGGCCTTAAACACTAGGTACTCTATGTTGAGAAAAAGGTAATTGAGTAGGAGTGATGTGTGGTCCCCTATATGTTTGAGTCATTAAGTTACAACTTAGATACTAAAAAACATTGTTATGATTAGATTGCATCATGGATTTCAATAAATATCGTAGTTTTTTGTGTGATTCACTAGTCGGAGGTGACTTAGGAAGCTTACTAATTAAAGGAGATCCCACTTGTGTTTTCATAACCTCAAAAATCTTGTCTTTATTTGCATGGATTATTAGTGAAGGGGATTCTAATGTCACTTTATTATCTTCACCTAGGGAAGGTTTAGTGTTTGAAGGGTATGTGTCAATGTTCATATTTTCTTGCACCATGATATTCTCCCTAGGAGGAGAGATGTTAGGATAACTAAAAGCCAAATTTTCTTGACAATTATAAAAGGTTGGTTCTTCTAAAAGGACATCATCGCAAGTAGGGGAATGATCAATGGTTGAATTTTCTTGCTTAATAAGGGTTTCTCTAAGGGTTTCTTGAATTTTATTTCGATTCAGGGTGTCCAGCTTTACATAAAATCTGTCGACAACTACTCAGCTTGTCAAAAGATTTAGTTCCAACAATTTGGTCGAAAGAACAAAACTTGAATGTTTAAACTTCAAATTCAATATAGTTTTAATCGGACGTACCATTAAGAGTCTGAACAATGAGAAGCAAAAGTAGTGTTTAATGAGTTGCTATAGTATGACAACCTATGTATGGTTAATTAAGGTTGTGGGTCCTGCTAAACCAACAAATTGGTAACAGCAAGCCATGGCTGCATTGATGCAGTGTGCGTCTGGGAAACTTTGCAAATGTAGGGCACCATCTCGAGTCCCACACCTTCTTTGCAGTGGGAGGATAGAAACTTGAACTTTGGGTTTAGTATGATATGTTGAAGCGGTTAATGTTATTGAAAGAGAAATTTCAAAATATATAAAGATGTTATTAAATAATTGATAAGTACATATATAAATAGTCTTATTAACGAAGTATTTGCATAGATATATTCATGTTATTTTGTTTAATGTTTAGCTGGTAGGATTATTTATGTATTTATCAATGATTTGATAACACTTGTATGTGTTTCTAATAGCTTAATTTAGGTGGATCTAATGCATTCTTCAATTCAATTATTCAAAAAATGTATTCTTTAAAAGATATAAGAAAATCAAAGTGTGTAATGTGTGGTAAAACTAAGGAGTCTAAGTGAATTATGTTTATGTGGGAGAATATTTCATCTCAACAAACATTTAAGTGTATTTTTTTAGGAAAATAAATGTGAGGAAAGCTCAGATGTTTTAAAGGAATTTGTTTCACAAAGCAAAGTTGGATCTAAAAATATATTTAGACTTGTTTATGTTAGTATGGAATTAAGAACAATATTTGACACATGGTAAGGATGAACTTGATAGAATTATTTACATTAGTTTAATAGATAAAAAAAATGTAAGTTAATGATAACACAAATGCATAGTACATCATGTACCTATGCATATTATATGTGTGTGTTTCTTTCTCATAAACTATAATATTTTATGTTTTCAAGAATACTTCAAATTTTATTTGAGTTTATCATTAATATACCATATCTCATCCAACACTCAAGATTGATTCAAATTATCCCAATGGAGTATTTGCATAACAAAAACTTTTAGTGGCAGGATTGTTGGATTGAGGAATTAGATATTTGTAGTAATTTGTGGCAATAGAAAAGTATACCTTGTTTTGGTAAACATGATACATATAATTTTCACTTTTTTGTTGGCATTACATAATATTGTAAGGAACTTTATATCATTAAATGTGAAAAAAAAAATTTAACAATAGGATATCTTTGTTAATAAAACATATAATACACAATATTTATAACCAAAGTGATCTATTTACATAACAACCTAAAAATTTAACATAGTGAAGGAAATTTCATTTAATCATTATCTAACTTGCATACTTCAAGTACTTTTAATAGTCCTGATATATTTGTTTTAAATCATCCTAATAGATTATCTATATAAAAAAATCTTATAGCGACAAGATTATTTGGTCATAGGATTAGAATAAATGTACTAATTCATAACCATAAAAAGAGACTTTTTTTGGGTAAACATGATGCATACATTTTTTCCCTTTTTGTGGGTAATACATATTATCCCAAGGAACTTGATATCCTTGAAGGAGATTGATATCATTTGATTGCAAAAATAAACTTAATAGCTTGATATCTTTGTTAATAAACATAATGGTACACCAAATTTATAACCAAATGGCTCTAGCTAATAACTCGCATACCTTGGATACAATTTCTCACAAGGATTTCTTGCTTCTCTCATATCCAAGGTTACTTACCTTATCTCCAAGGTAGTCTATTGAGATTTTATTAGATCATTATGTCTCATCACATAGGAGGTTGACACTTGTCATGATCCAATCCCTTTATCATTTAGGGTTGCTCCTATAAAGCACTAACCCTCATTGTATTATCAAAAAGATCTCCTTGAAACTCTTGAGGTTAATTTTGTAAGTTTTCTTATTGGTGATATAGTTGATTATTATTATTTTCAACTCTCTTTGTGTGGAAGGTGTTTTTATTTATTTTTTGATCACATGTCTCATTTTTATTCACAGTTCTAACAAATGTGACCCTTGAGATACTATTAGATTACATATCTCCTTAGGATCTATACCTCTTCCTATATTAGTTCATGTGATGCTTATAAATTATTCTTATAATATTCTTTGAAATCCATAGATTATAGTGATGGGGCTTATTCCATCTACTCTACATCAATCAATAAATTTCCTTTGTGGAGGAAAGTACTTTATGAAAAAGATTGATAATGATAATTTTGACTATTGTTAAATTTTTTACACTACATTCTCTACCCCATCCCATATTTCTCCTACTCTTCACACATCCCAAATTTATTCCTAAATTGAAATAGATATAACACTAATCACTCAAAGTATTTATTTTATGTCTTGATGGTGTCCCTTATTCATAACACCAGTCACCCCTATTATTGATTATATATCTATTATTGGTGTCCATTTTTCTAATGTATGTCCTAGTTATAATCAAGTTCCTTATATTTCACTCCTTCTTATCATGGTAAATATAATGTGGACCCATCTCAACTTCACATTCCTAATTCCATAAAAAATATTATACTTATAGTTATATTGAATGTAAATTCTTCAATAGAATATCTATGTACTTATCAAGATTGATAATGATAGTTCTAGTGACAATAATCCCCCTCCTTCTATATTGAAAAAACATCATGGGCTAGGCTTCAAGATACCTTTTAAACGAGGGTATAATAAAAATTACCTTGGAAGTATAGGACAAAGAATAAAGGTCCCTCTAGAACCTACACTACATCTTTTTATTGTGAATATACATTATACACCTCCTCATCTACCTAAACCTCCTCTTTATCACTCTATAGATCTTTCCATGATTTATTGTCTTGTGAATAACCTCCTATTTTATTATATTTACAAACCTCTTGTTTTGATAAAAAAAATATTTTATTCTATTGTTGAAATTACTTCTATAACTTTTATATTGATTCATGATACATCTTTCCCTTCAAAGAGTTTCATATTTCTCATTGTGACACATACATAGGTGTGATACCAAATCATTTCACCTCTACCATTGGTTGATTTGAATCCCACATTTATTCACTTGGTTGATTTTATACCTATTATGTGACACTCATAGATTTCTATCTTTGCTTATTGTTCTTTCATGGTGGCATAATTCAAGTGCAATCATTGCCATTAATAACAATGCAAGCATCTTGATCTTTGTTGTTTTGATCAATATTGTTAAGGAAAACATAGCTATATTTCCTATTTATAAGAAAAAGCATCGTTAATAATTGGAGATTATGTCCTGCATACATCTTACCGATACAATATTTATTTTCTTAAACACCCTTCTTTCTACCTTAAAATCAAATGCAAATACTTCTCATATACAATAATTTTAATGGGAGCATATATATTATATTCATATACTCCATGTACACATTTTGGCACACTTTCCTAACATAAAAAATTTAGTGGCCCTTGTGAACGGGGGAAAATACTTGTTAGAAAATGAGCAGCAAACAAAAGAGTGCAAATAACAACTATAAACACCCTACACCTCAAGATTGGGAAAATACTTAACTTAAAAAAATAAAATGAAACTTTTTACCTTGTTGAGTTGTCCTTTGGTTGGCCCTTCGATTATTGATGTAGTGTATGCTCCTTTGATGGAAAAAGATGCAAGATGAATGGAAAATAGGTGATAATGGATGCAAATGGAAGTATTTGGCTAAATATGGCTCAAGAGAAAATTTTGCAAGAGTTTGGCTAGCATAATGATCTCCTCCAAAAATGAGAGAAAAGAGGGGGTATTTATAGATAATTTTGAATTCTCTAGAGAAATGGATGGTTGGGATTGAGCCACCAAGATCAAGATGTAGGGCTAAGGTGAGTTGAGAACTCACAAGCCCTCACATCTTGACCTGTGGCATGTGAAGTGGCTTGAAAAATATGATGTGTACATGAGTTGGAAAGAGAGTACATGACATGAGGAGGTACTATATAGTACCTTGGGATTGGACAAGATCTCATAAAGGAGGTCCTTGTCCCCATGTGGGTGAGAGGACATGTGAGGAATTAAAAATTCCTCAAATATCCACATGGGAATGAGAGAAGGAATTTAAAATTCCTTGGAATGCATTGGAGGATTAAATGTGAATTAAAAATTCACATAGAGAATGGAGTGCCTTCTCCAAAAAGAGAAAGCCTTTAATAAGGTTGACTTATGACACATTCCATGGAGATTAAGTTGACCTAATTAAGTGATTAAGGTTGTGCAAGTACCTAATTAGACAAATTAATGGCATATTAGAGGCAAGTGAGAGATTAGGAAGAGTTCACATGTGACTTGATGTGACAAGTCAAAGATCACATGGGGAAGAGAAAAAAGAATTTAATATTCCTTGGAAGGATAAAAGGAATTAAAAATTCCTTGAGAGGTTGATTAGGCTATTTAATGAAAGATTAGAGGAGGGTTAGGTGGCTAAGAGAGATTAGAGGTCAACTTGCAAAAGTTGGAGGATGTGGCACATCCTAATCAAGGATTAGGCATGTGCACATCCCTAATGATGAGATTAGAAGATGGGTTAGGATTAAGAAAGGGATGTGACATGTGAGGAAATTAAATAAATGTCATATTTATTTAATTCATTTGATGAAAAGGAGGATTAAAGAGATAAGGTAATACCTTAAGGATTTGGAAGAATCAAGGATATTAATTAAATAATAGTGATATTACTTAATTAATGCAAATAAGGGGATTCTTAGACAAAGGGATAAATTTGGATAAATTAAGTGTCCAAATTTAGGTGTCTACATTTTTCCCCTCTTTGAGATGGTGTTACGAAGTAGCATCATTTCAAAGAATATTAAAACATAGAACCTAGAAGAAGATGGTTAGATTGGGAAAGATGCCCCAGTCATTCAAAGGAGTGACTGGGAAGGGAAAAAAATGATGAGAATTAGGGATGAAGGATGCCCCCTCGAGAGGACATGCGGGTTCAAGAGAACATGGGTGTTCTCTTGAAATGGATGAAATGATGAAAGGGGAGATGAGGAAGAGGATGTCAAGTGATGGATAAGAGAGGGTGAAAAAGTGGCAGGAGATTGGGAGGGGAAAGTGATGAAGGATAAATGGATGGGGGGATTTTGATAGATGAGAGGATGGAGATGAAATGCAATCCAAATGTAATTTTCCATCATTAGGAGCATTGATTTTTTCTATAGCAGAAGACACAACGCCAAGGTATAGAGGACCAAGGAAAATTAGTGTCTAATGCATAAAACAAACACATCAAACAAGAAGGCTATGCTAACACCCCAAAGTTGTGATGACCTTGGTTGGGCTAGGTATTAGGATAACCACAAGCACACGAGGATGCCCCAGCGTAACACAAGACCTCAGGGATCTTGGTGGGTACTACGTGGGACAACCGAGAAGATAACAACAAAGAAAAGATCAAGATACACCCATATGTTGACTAGTCAAAGCACACCATGGTATGATGGATCAAGGCGAACATGACAAGTGATGATAGGGAGCTCAATTGATAAAAAAAATCCAAAAGAATCAAAAGATCGCAATCAATTTCAAACATCCTTTGCCATAGGATCAAGGGGATGGATGGGATTGATGAGGTATGTTAGGAAGGATGCATCCTGTTGAGACTGATGATGGATATTAAACTAAAAGATTGATATCATGGAGGATATTTGGAACCAATTGGATCTAATGATACAATTGGATCTTGTTTGTTAAAAACTAGCTAGATAAGAAGGGCATAGCTTGACGACATGACACAAGATAGGAGACTAACACATCCTAGTGATTGAGGGGCTCGAGGGACGATCAAAGATTAGACTTGCATACCTAAAAGCACAGAGCCGTCGTAGTTCGATAAAAGGATAATGACAGACCATGATGGGGACTTCGATGGATGATAAAATAGGATGGAGAAAAGGAGAAAAGTGGTAAATGAAGATAGATGATATACGATAAAAGAGTAGACGAACAAAGCCCTAGGGGAAAATCAAATGATCGACCTTGCCTACGTGAAAGCACAGGGGCAACGTAGTTCGACGAAAGGCCAAAGACAAATGATGGAGACTTCGATGGATGACAGGATGGAAATAGAAGAAAGACCAATGATAGATGATAAAGGATCCCTGGGGTTGGATCAAATAATCGACCTTTCCTATGTGAAAGTGCAGGGGCAATGTAGTTCGATGAAATGACTAATGATAGACAATAAATAAAGGCTGATGAGATAACCCTAGATAAGGGGATAAGATGATGGGACTGAGACGATGAGACAAGATAGACCCATTGGATTAGATCGGAGGATGGTGACTACACAAAGCTCAAAATGAGAGGAGGTTCAGAATAGATGAAAGATTACTCAGAACGAGTAAACAAATGATCGAGAGGGATGAACGACTACTCAAAATGAGTAAACGACCTCTCACAATGGATGAATGATTCTTGGAACGAGAAGATGGAGGTTTGGAATAGATGAAAGATTACTCAGAACGAGTAAACGATTGATCGAGATTGTTGAATGAGTGTTCAAAATGATAGGAGGTTTGAAATGGATGAATGTTTACTCGGAATGAGTAAACAGATGTTTCAGATGATAGATGAAGGTTCAAAATAGATCAATGTTTACTCAGAACTAGTGAACGGATGATTAGAATGGATGAATAGGAAAAAATTGAAGAAGATGGAGGGAGGAATCTTAAGATTTGTTTTGATATCCAAATATCTTGATGGCAGATGGACTAAAGCTCAGATTAGGGTTTCATCATGCCAAAAGAAATAGATGGACACAAACACAACTTAAAAAAAAAACAAAAATAAATAGATGTGCTAGAGAGCGTAGGTGTAGACATCGTGCCCTTCCTCAAAGGTTACATGAAGAATTAAAGAAAGAAAATCAAGATCCAAACCTAACTAAAGCAAGGCATGATGACTCTACCCCTACCCTAAAACAAAACAATCCAATACAAAAACCACAACAAGAGTTGAACTCTTCCATGGACATTATCCTTTGACCTCCTGTTGTGATTAACTTTGATGACAATGATGAGGTTGCTAAAATTGATGAAGAGGTGCATAATGAATTGAGCACATTTTTTTCCTCTTCCATGCGCTTAGATGACAAATCCCCTTCAAAGAGTGTTGAACTTGGTGCTTCTCCTAGTTTGACACTTGCTCTTGTCACTTTAGCTAGTTGTCTTCCTTTATTATACAATGAACATGATTGGGAGGTGGATGACCTGCTTTAGGTTGACTCACATGTGCCTTACTAGTCTTTTTCATTCTTTATTTCTTTTTCTTTTGTGTGATTGCATGTGCATAATGTGCTCCCTCGTGACATTCTATTTCACATTCTCTCTCTCTCTCTTTGTACCTTCATTCTTCTCTATGTCATGCATCTTTTTATCTTTTTATCTTTATCTTTTTCTTATGTTTTCCTTTTGGGGATGACGCAAGGTGTCGAGACATTCATGTCTCTTCCATGTTGACCCAAAAGCTTTCCTTTTCTTTTCTTTAGATCTCTTTTTCTTTGTTTTTGTTTTCCTTTTGGGGATGATGCAAGGTGTCTAAACATTCATGTCTATTCCATGTTGACCCAAAATTATTTTTCCTTTGCCTTCTCTTTATCTCTTTTCATTTGTATTGTTTTTTCCTTTTGGGGATGACACAAGGTGTCGATACATTCATGTTTCTTCCATGTTAACCCAAAAGCTTTTCCCTTTGATTTTATTTATCTCTTTTTCTTTTTCTTGTGTTTTCCTTTTGGGGAGGATGCAAGGCATCGAGACATTCATGTCTCTTCCATGTTGAACCAAAAGGTTTTTCTTTGTTTTCACTCTCTTTGTGTCATTCTTCCAGTTCTGTGTGTATTTCAGGAATGATGGCATTTCTAAGCTCTCTAAAAACATTTCAACAAAAACATACTAACCCAAAGTCCATAGATCCCTTATGTGTTTGGTGTTCTTCATTTTGGGGGAAACACCTCTCTTTTCTTTTTCTCTTACATGATGTGGCTTTACTTGAAAACATCTGAATTGGCACAGGGCTTTCCAAGTTGGCTCTCATGTCTTCTTTATTATTTGCATTTTTCATTTGCTACTTTAAAGTAATTACTCATAGCATGGTATTTAGCAATTCCTTTAAAGTGAGGGCATATATTAGCATTATTATTTTATATTTTTCTTTTTCATGGTTCATAGTGTAGTTTTTTATTTCATATGATGCATTTGTCACTCTTTGGATGGCATTGGGTGTGATGTTCTTTAGGATCGCAATATCTCTTAGCATATTGCATTCCTCTTAGTGGCTTGATGTGACACATTGCATTCCCTAAGTTGTGAATTTTATATTCTCTGATTGGTCCTCTCTTGGAGACATTAGGCACAATGTTCCCTAAGTTAAAGACATCGCATGAAAAAAAAAATCCTTTGAAAATTTCCTATTTATCCCATTTTGCATTTATATGGCCACCTTGCATAAATAGCTTGCATTCTTGTAGAGACATCTTGTTTTTATTGGTAAAATAAGGACAAACAACCAAGAGGGGGGGTGAACCACTTGTCACAAAATATTTAAACCTTATCAAACTTTATTTAACTCAATCTCAGATCTGATGAATAAACAATAAACCATAAACAATCAACACATTAGAAACACAAAGAACACAAATATTTTTACATGGAAACCCTGTTAGGGGAAAAACCAAAATGGAGGTTAGTCCACAATATTATACTCTTTTAAAAGTATACAGAAAAATATAATGGGAATGCACATGCATTCAAGTACATTGCCTAGAGCTCACTACTCAAATAAAAAAGAGGACTCACTATCCAAGGAAGGGTTTGGATTAAAACCATCCAAAATTTGAACTGAGAAAATAACTTCTGCACAAGCCTAATTACAATTCCAGTTAAGCAAAAAAAATCCTTCTTCACTCTTTGATCAAACTTCTTCACACTTCACTCAATCTTCTTCACTCTTTGCTCTACAATCAAATTATATTCACACATACACACATGGGAGCACACAGAGCACAATTTACACTGATGAAATAATTGCTCTTATATATTTGCAACATGAGATTACATCAACAACTTAGTCAGCCAAAAATATAAAACATATTTTCAATGTCAGCCCAAATTTATAAATAAATTTTCATTGTGGATCAAACACCATCAGCTAATATCATGATGAGACCCAAAAGAATATCCTCGAGCACACCAAACATTCAAATTTGAATCTCCAAGGATCCACAACATGTTACACCCATCATGTCGGCCAAGAATATGAAAACCAAACATATAGAAAAAAATATTCAACCACGAGAACATTGATTAATGCAAATGTACAAAAAAGATAGAGCATGATCTAGAAACATCCAAGAACACCAAAAAACAATAGAGAGACATCTGTAGCAACTATAATTACCAAAATTATACCAAATTTAGTCAAGAACACTAACAAAGACCACATAAACATTGTCAGAACATAGATCTTCATAACTTGAACAAATCTTCATGCAGGCCTCTGATACTTCTGATGGATGGACTAGATACAACCAAAAATAAACCCTTTAGTCCACAACAATTGATCTTCAATGTGTAAAACAAGACACCTTCATGACCTTCACAGTTCCACTGGAAACCTATAAAACTTCCTTTCACAATTTTCTCAATATCCTTGACATATACAACCTTCAATACATGAAATGAAAATAGTGTTGACATCAATGACAACCACATATCAACAACATAGCCACAAAATCCAACAATCTCCCCCTTTAGCATTGATGGAAACACATGATGTGAAAAACACCATCAACACAACTCTCAATCAACACTTACTCCTTGTTAGATTTTGACTCTTCTTCCTTGACTTCTCTTGCATGGTCTTCTCCCCACAAGACTCTTTACTCTAGATAAGAAATATTTTTTCACATGACTCTTCTCCCCCTTCGACATCAATGGAAAAAATAAACACTATCTTTCCTCATACAAGCTCTAAACCACATATTTGCACATCTAACTACTCCCCGTAAGTAGCAGCCACAAAAACATTAGTCTGGATCAGGAAATATCTATGAAGCACATGGATTGATGCACATAAATTCATCTCTAGTTCTTATCAAGAGGGGTAATCACCCTTAGCATCCGTGTGAGATACTCAAAAGTATCCTTTGGCAATGACTTAGTGAAAATGTCTACAATCTATTCTTTGGTAGGTACATACTCTAGTCTGACTTCTTTCTCAATCATTTTTTCTCTTAAGAAGTGAAACTTGATTGATATATTCTTGGTCTTAGAGTGTAGCACCGGATTCTTTGATATGTTTATTGCACTTGAGTTGTCACAGTATATGGAAATAGGTTCATCATATACTACTCTAATATCTTTCAACATTTGTTTCATCCACATTACCTAAGTACAATTGTTTGTAGAGCAATATACTCGGCCTCAGTAGTAGATAGAGAAATGGAATCTAATTTTTGCTCAACCAAGACACCAACTTCTTCCCTAGGAAGAAGACACCACCACTAGTACTCTTCCTATCATCTAAATCTCCTACCCAATCCACATCAGTATATGCATTCAATGTAATATCATCATCCTTAGGATACCAAAGCCCAAAATCAATTCTTCCTTTTAGATACCTAAAGATTCTCTTAATAGCAGTCACATGAGACTCTTTTGGATTAGCCTAAAATCTAGCAAACATACATACAACATTCATAATATCTAGTTTGGTCTTAGTTAAATAGAGCAATCCACCATCATTGACCTATATCTTGTTTGATTTGCTTTAGGAGAATCATCATTCTATGTCAACTTACATCTAGTTACCATGGGAGTACAAATAGGTTTTGAGTCATCCATGCTAAACTTCTTCAGTAGTTCTCTCACATATTTTGACTGAGATATAAAGATTCCCTTATCTAACTGAGTAATTTGCAATCCTAGAAAGAACTTCATCTCTCCAATCATACTCATCTCAAATTCACTCTTCATTTCATCAATAAACATCATACATAGATTATCATCTCCTCCAAAAATAATGTCATTAATAAAGACCTCAATAATTAATTCTTTATCATGATCCAATTTGAAATATAAGTTGTTTTCAACAATACCTTTATTGAATCCAAGCTTTAGTAAGTATTTGTTTAATCTAGCATACCAGGCTTTGGGGGTTTTCTTGAGTCCATACAAAGCTTTCTTCAATTGGAAAACCATGTCTTCCTTATTAGTCAATTGAAATCCATCTGGTGGTTCAATATATACTTCTTTTAGCTCACCATTCAAAAAAATTGACTTCACATCCATTTGATAGAATTTATAGTTCTTGTATGCAACATAAGAAAGAAATAACCTTACGACTTCAATTCTAGCAACAAGGGAAAAGGTTTCTTCAAAACAAATACCTTCCATTTGAGAATACCTTTTACATACCAGTGTTTCTTTATTTTGGACTTCACCTTGTTCATTCATCTTACTCTGAAAGACCCATTTAGTACCAATCACATTCTTATCTTTTGGTCTAGGAACAAGTATCCATGTATCATTCTTTTCAATCTACATCAGTTCTTCCTTGATAGCTTCCATCCAATGTTAATCATTACAGGCTTCTTTCACATCTTTAGGTTCAATCTTGGAAATCAGGCAATACTCTTTTGTAATATTTCTTCTAGTTTGCACACCTTTATTCTTATCTCCTATAATTTGATTTTCAAAATGATTCAACTTTACATACCTCAGAGTTTTAGGATTCTCTCAAAAAAATTATTCTTCTATTCTTTCTTCTACACTTGCACTTGTCTCTGCTTCCTGACTATCTTGATTTACTAGAACAAATTGAAGTTGTCTTATCGGAACATATGGCACAATTTGAAGTTGATTTTTTGTCTAAAAATTATTCCCTTTGTTTGTATTGTCTTTATCTGAATCATAATCACAATATCCAGATGATTTAGCAGACTCTTCATCAACTCCGACATTTGCACTCTTAACCATTTTTCTTAATCTTCTATTATAGCACTGATAGGCCTTGCTTCTAGTAGAGTAAACTAGAAATATTATTTCATCACTTCTTGCACCAAACTTTCCTATATTTTCATCTCTCTTGATGTAACACTTGCTTCCAAAGATCTTGAAATATTTAACAGTAGGCTTATAACCAAACAATAGTGCAAAACAAGTCTTACCAGAATTACCATTTACATTTACCCAATTCAAAGTATACACAACAGTGCTTACTCCTTCACTCTAGTAGATGTGAGGTACATTTCCTTTAATCATCATTGTTCTAGTAGCATCTATAATTGTTTTGTTCTTCCTTTCTGCAACACCATTCTGTTGAGGGGTTCAGGGAGCAAATAATCATCTTCTAATTGCATGTTCTTCACAAAAATAATTAAACTCCTTGGAGGTGAACTCACCACCTCTGTCTAACCTTAAGAATTTGATTTTTAGACCTTTCTCATTTTTTGCCATAGCTTTGAAACTTTTGAAATTTTCTAATGCTTCACATTTTTCTCTTAAGAAGGCAACCCATATCATTCTAGAATAATCATCAATAAGAAACATAAAGTACCTTTTCACCATGGAGAATTTTGATTTTGGAGGGACCACATAGATCAATATGTACCAGCTCCAACAATCCATTTGAATGATGTTGTTTGCTTTGAAAAGAAACTCTAGTCTATTTTCCCATCTAACACTCTTTGCAAATTGTGCTAGCAGGCTTCAGTAGCTTAGATAGGTCTCTTACTACTTGAGTGGAATTTATTTTGACAATGTTATCAAAATTCACATGACATAGCCTTTTATGCCATAACCAACTTTCATCTACTTAAGCAATTAAACAGCTTTCACTGGCAACATTCAAGTGAAAAATATTACCTTTTGTTTGTTTACCTAAGGAAATTATATTTCCAAAACTTATTTTGACAATGTTATCAAAATTCACATGACACAACCTTCTATGCCATAACCAACTTTCATCTACTTGAGCAATTAAACAAATTTCACTAGCAACATTTAGGTGAAAAATATTACCTTTTGTTTGTTTACCTGAGGCAATTACATTTCCAAAACTTCCATATATCTTATATCTTCCATCTTTGAACTGAAGATCATATCCCTTATCCACCATCTGTCCAACACTCAATAGGTTAGGCTTCAGGCCTTCAACATAAAGAACACCAATACAAATAGATCCTCTACCATGAATCACACAAGCATTGTTATCTCCAAATCTTACAACCCCATTGTCATACTTCTCTAGACTTACAAATTTTCTTTTGTCACCAATCATATGATGTGAGCATCCACTGTCAATGACCCACTCATCCTTTTCTTCAATTCGGGCAACAAAAGCTTTCTCAACTTTAGCAGATTCAATAGCCAGAGGGCTATTTTCCTTGATAGCAATGAAAACCCAATATCTTCATTTCCATTATCTTTATCAGTCTCATCATTAGTCACACCTTCTTCAAAAAAGTAACATTTAGATTTTGGAATCTAGATTTGTTAGGCTTAGATCTAGGAACTCTTTCAGGACACCTTGATACAAAATGACCTATTTTACTACAATAAAAACATTTCATAGGAAACACTCCTTCATACTTACCTTTTCCTCTACCTTCTTTCATTATAATCAATACTTCCAATTCTTCTACCTCTCTTTCTTTATCCTCAAGCTATTTCACTTCTTCATCATATTTGGATATCTTTCTAGAACATTCCCCTGAATTATATCTTTGCTTGTTTCTTCTAGATACAGTAGCCTTGAATGTAGTTTCAATTTTAGGAATAGAATCACCAAATTCACTCAACTCAAAGGCAACAAGTTTACCAATTAGTGTATCCCTTGTCACATTCATCAATGATCTAGTTTCTTGAATAGCATGAGCCTTTGCTTTGTAGGAGGGAAGCAATGATCTGAGCACTTTGGCCACAATTTCTTCCTCATCCAAGGTACCACCAGCACATCTAATACCCATCACTAGTTCATTTACTCTTTGCATAAAAGAAGAAATATTTTCATCTTCACCCATCTTCATATTTTCATACTTGCCTTTCAAAATCTATAGCTTAGCCATCTTCACATGTACATCTCCTTCATACAAGGTTTCCAACTTCATCCACATCTCATGAGCTATCTTCAGACCTAACGCATTTTTCATTTTTGAATCTATTAGAGCACTCAACAAATCTTCCATAGCCCTGACATTATTCTCAACCTCTTTAATCTCATCAATAGTGAAAGGACCATTATGAGGAATAACATATTGATTCTTTGTAATTTTCTAGAAGGTTTCACCAATACACTTCAAATGACACTCCATCCTAGCTTTCCACAATGAGTAATTTGTTACATCAAATCTAGGATTTCCCTTCTTGTATGATTCCATCTCAGATCACTGCAAGATTTTAAAATTCTTTAGAGGAACCTTCTCTAATACCAATTGTTGGAAAAACAAGGACAAACAACTGAGAGAGGGGGGTGAATCAATAGTCACAAAATATTTAAACCTTTTCAAACTTTATTTAACTCAATCTCAAATCTAATGAATAAATAATAAACCATAAACAATCAACACATTAGAAACATAGAGAACACCAAGATCTTTACATGGAAACCTTGTTAGGGGAAAAACCATGGTGGAGGCTAATCCACAATATTATACTTTGTTAAAAGTATAAAGAAAGATATAATGGGAATGCACATGCATTAAGGCACACACTGCTCAAATACACTATCTAAGGAAGGATTGGATTAAAACCATCCAAAATGTGAATTGAGAAAATAGCTTCTACACAAGCCTGATTACAATTTCAGTTAAGCACAAAAAAAACCTTCTTCACTCTTCGCTCAAACTTCTTCACACTTCACTCAATCTTCTTCACACTCTACTTTGCAATCAAATAATATTCACACATACACACATGGGAGCATATAGAGCACACTTTACATTGATGAAACAATCACTCATATATATCTGTAACATGAGATTACATCAACAACTTAGTCAAATAGACATATAAAACATATTTTCATTGTCATCCCAAATTTACAAATAAATTTTTAATGTGGATCTAACACCATCAACTAATACCATGATGAGACCCAAAACAATATCCTCGAGCATGCCAAGCATTCAAATGTTAATCTCCAAAGATCCACAACATGTTACACCCATCATGTCAGCCAAGAATATGAAAATCAAACATACAAAGAAAAATATTTGACCACGAGCACATTGATTAACATGGATGCACAAAAAGATAAAGCACTATCTAAAAAAATCCAAGAACACCAAGAAACAATAGAGAGACATCCACAACAACTTGAATTACTAGAATTATACCAAATTTAATCAAGAACACTAACAAAGACCACAAAAACACTATCCGAACACAAATATTCATAACTTGAACAAATCTTCATGCATATGATACTTTCAATGGATGGACTAGATGCAATCAGAAATAAACCCTTTAGTCCACAACAATTGATCTTCAAAGTGTAGAACAAGACACCTTCATGACCTTCATAGTTCCACTAGAAACCTGCAAAACTTCCTTTTACAATTTTCTCAATATCCTTGACATATATAGCCTTCGATACATCAAATGCTAATAGTGTTAACATCAATGACAACCACATATTAGCAACATAGCCATAACATCCAATATTTTGTTCATGAGCTCCAAGCATACGAAGTTTTGCTTGTCTCATGAAGCTTGAAAGCTATTTTTGTGTGGAACCTTATTAAAGTTATCAAGAGGTATAGCTTTGGTATGGATTGAGTGGGAAGCCCAACCAAGGCATGACTTTCCCCATATCCACTTCTGTGTGTGTCTAAGTACATACCACCTATGAGTGTATGTGTCTCACCTTTTTGGACTAATCACCCAATGGAAAACCAGGAGTTTTGTTGCCACAGAGTGAGTATGCATTTTTTTTTGTACAAATAGCCTAGATCTAATCCACATCATGTTGGACAAACAATTGAAGCTTGATCTACCCCTTCTTCGTTTTCATGTCATCTCATCTTCTTTGATAGTGCATGCTTGTGCTTTGTTGTTTCTCTTTACCACTTTCATGTGTGTTCCCTTGTGCTTCTGTTGGTCTACCATAAGACCTTGGTCCTGGGGGCTTGTGCAACCCCCTTGGTCATGGTTGTCCTATTTTGTGAGCATTGGTACATTTGAATCCCCCCTTGTCATTATTGCATTTGGTCTACTTTAGTGCGAGTTGGAAGCAAGTTCCTCTTCTCACTAAAGTGGGGGCTAGATGTAATGAAGAAAAAGGGTCCCCTTATCTTGGCCTTGATTTAGTTTTGTAATATGCCTAAAATATTCACATTAGGTCTTAGGCCCTTGTGAACTAATGCATTTAAATGGTACCTTGTTAAAGTGTTGTGAAGTATTGTAACATGCTTTGACACTTTTCTAAGGTTTTATTAATTAACTCAACTTAATAAACCTCTTTTTAATCAAAATAAATCTTAACCTTTCCTTATTTAAAGTGTTTTAATGTGTCATAAAACAATTTCACACTTTTCTATGCTTTTCATCAATAATTGGGCTTTCTTATGCTTTAATTGGCCCTATTTTGCATCCACAGGCCTCATTTATGGCATCTTTTTTAGGATAATCTTGACACCAATAATTAACCAATCATAATTCAAGTTTTTCTAGCTTGTGTGACCCAAATTTAGTGATCTAGGACTCATTCGCCACCTTGGGCGAATGGGTCCCACCTAGGCTTTTGGGTCTTGAACTAATTTCCACACATTTCTAAGAAATTTTGTTTTTTGGTCCCATACATTATGCCTAATGGGGCTCATTCACCACCTTGGCTGAATGATTCCCATGCCCAAAATCAAAATTAATTCAAATTTTTGTTGGGATTTTATTTTGCTAGATCTGATGTTGACTTGTGTTGTAATTTTGAGAATTCTTGCATAATTAAGTATAACTACAAGGTTCTTTCACTCATATTCACACCTAGTCATTAAGCATTAGCAAGAGCATCCAGGGGTATATTATCAAACATTTTAGAGAATTCTTCAAGCATTAATCATCATGTCAAAGATTTCATGCATCACGTGTATTATTGTGCTAACAATTATGGTTTAAGGTTTTATGATTCAAGCAAGTGTTTCATGCAAGATCAACATCATTCAAGCAAGATTCAAGAACCACATCCATTGCAGCCATCTCAAGCATATATTTGTAGCACTTTATTGCTAGGGTTTGGTGAGTTGCAACAATTTCCTCTATTCACTCATCATTCTCCCTTTATATTTGCTTTCATTTCAAGGTTTAGTTACCAACAAGGGGTTTGACTAGGGAAAACCCCTACAACATTTTCCCCTCTCCTTTGTGTGTGATTTGCAGGTTTAGGTTGTGTATTTCCTAAGGAGAAAGATTGTAGAAAATTTTCAAATCATTCAAAGATATCAAAGTTGTCACCAAGCCTTGGAGAGCATTGGATAAGACCTACATGTTACAAATCAGAGATTCAGACTCAAAAAACCACTTAGCAAGGATAGACCAGACAAAAAAGAATAGGATTATCCTTTGAAGTTATAGAATAGCCCAACTAGACCGATTCACCACTTTGAAGATGGTGAATGAGTCATAGTTCTAGTCATTTTTTATGATTTTGTAGATTTGGATACCCTTTTGGTAGATTTTTGTTCCTACATAGTTTCCTAGAAATAGGATTGATTTTCCCAACTTGGTGAATGCATCCAAATCATTCATAAAAGTAGATTTTCCAATGTTCTAGTCCTCCATTCTGCCCTCTCCATATTTCCAAGTACACACATTCTATTTTATAGTTTTCTGTTGCTTTTCATTCACTTTTCTAGGTCATTAAGTGTTAGTTTTCATTCCATTAGGGTTTGGCATCTCATCTTACATTTCATTATCTTTTGCAAGTTTAGACTTGGTGGTGAACCCCTCATTAGATCATATTTAGCCCCTAGGACAACCCTATTACAAGATTTCTTTCTCTTTTCCATTGAGATATTTAAGGTTACCCTTGAATGAAATTGGAAGTGTGGGTGTGTTGTATGTCCTAAAGCATATGATAGCATCTATCCCACATTTTCACCATTTCATAGACAAAAAAATTTAAATTGTAAGTTTCAACTAAGGATTTTATTTTGGAAGAAATGACTTAAAAAAAGAGTTTAAATGTAGGAGACGTAGTAATGCACTCAAAACAAAAAAAAAACTCATAGAAAAATTGAACTTATTTTCTTTAACTAACAAAAAGTATGTATTATCACATGCCATTCAATGCATATTCTAAAATATACCTTCAGTAGTTGTACACCTCGAATTCCAATAGAGCTTCAAAGAGTTGCAAAGACCTTTTTCTTCATCTCTAAAATATGTTACCAATTATGAGATAGGGCTTGATTCATTTGATATATTACATGATTGATCTGACACATTATTTTTGAATGTGAAGCCTCACACCCATCACTATTAGCCTATTTGAGCAATAAATATTGATGGAAACATGGATATTCATAAGTTCCAATGGATAGGTTAATATAATTAAGGATCTCTTGATATGAATATTTGGTTTCTTGTTGGTAGTTCTTTATATCAATGGTGGCACACATCACATAATATAAATTTGTTCTTTAACTAGTGGCTTACTATTACATAGCCAAGGACTATAGTATCAACTCCCCATTGTTATAGATATACTTTTAGAATTTAACTAGTTCCACTTGCACATGTTCAAAGCCACTAGTCCTACATAGCCATCACTTCTACCTAGACTATAATAAGTACTTTTACTTCAATCAATAGATGATGTGTCTTTCTATTATATGAAAATGACTCAATACACCCATGAATGGGATGGTTCACCTACTTAATATAAGGGTAAATAGGTGCATGTGTGGTGACATAGAAGTGCCACATGATAAATATGCATAGTTATTTCTTCAAAATTTTATGATATAGTATCTATATCATCAAAACAGTATTTCCATATTTTAATTTTGTCTTCCTCTCCTTCCTACCAAGGTGGAACCCACCATATTCACATATGACAATATAAATTTTAATATTATGGAGGTACTGATTATGAAAGTAAGATATTAATGCATCCCATCAAACATTTTTCATAGGCTAGTTACTAGAGCATGGCCTCAAGTAGGAAATGAGGATAATAAATAATATAACTATAGTGTAAATGATTGTGCTTAATAATTAACTATTTGGAATGTAGCAGATAGCTTCAAGGGCTATGGCCAAGGGGATTTTCCTAGTTGCATGACAATCAAATACACATGGTGGAGCCCAAATGTGTGGCAACACATAATATGAGTTCTAAAAAAATTGAGAGACATAAACACTTAAAAATTATGGTATAGAACATATCCTAGGGTTCAACAAGGAAATTCAACAATTGTCACAAAGCATTGACATCAAACACAAGGATTAATAAAAAATTTGGGACAAGAATTTTTTTTTTTCTATAAACCCTACACTTCATATTCATTTTCATACCATGTCTTTTAAAATTATAAAATTCAAAAATACATGATTACACTACATTTTTAATCATTATTTTCTCTCTTCTTGATTTATGTGTATTTTTTCATAGTACACATAGCTTGAAGGAACATATTATTTATTGATTTTATTTTAATTTACTATAGTCTTATAGTGACACTAGTTTGCTTCAATAACTTAGTCTATATTGATCTATAAAACTAATATCCTTTAAACTAATTATAGCTTACTTTTCTCTCTTTCTTTTTTTTATATTGACACCTATGCAAACATATCTATTTATACTCACCAAAGTAGGGCCAAATTAGAAAGTAAAAATACATACCCTAAAACTTTTCCACTTTCATTTTACATCATTTCACTCTCATGTTGATGTTCTTATGAAATCACTTCTATAATTAAAATTAGAATGCAAAAACCTTAAGTTATTTGTTTGGACATGTATTTAAAGAAACCATCCTCAGGTATTTTTTTACATTAATGTAATATATTTAGAGTATATTCATGGATAACACATTCATAAGTATATGAAATGACATTTACATCTACATGGACATCAACATCCATGTTTAAATTTACTTTTACTACAAAATCAATCATACAACTTGACCAAGGTGCAAGGATGTCCTTAACTTTTGATGAGATATATCTATGTTCTATTAAATATCCCTTATTTATCCATTTTCCATATAACGGTATGTGCGGGGATCTTTATGGAAAAACAGCTCCTATGGGCAAAAAATCGTAAAACTGAAAGAAGTAACTTGACATAAAATTTGAATAAGTTATCTATATTTTTAAAAAATATGTAAGAATAGAATATGTAGCAAATTTAATGTAGTTTCTAAACTACTAGGTTTGTTTTTAAAAAGAAATCTATTTTAGAAAATTTGAAATTTCAATGTAGCAAGACTTAAATGTGGAAAAAAATAAGTAGGTGTGTCTATCCTGACCACCTTAACCACATGCAAGAAAATGATAATATTTTTATAATATTTTATATATAAGTAGAGGACTCATGTCTCGATGTGATGCATATTTTTGTAATTTTTTCCAAGTAAATAATTAATTATGAATTTTTATTACAACTTTTAAAAATATAAAACTCTCAGATGTCTAACCACCTTAACTTGGTCAAAACTTCATGAAATTCAATTTTTATTTTTAAATCCTATAGTATGTGAATCATAGAATGTGATGCATGCTTTGGATTCAAAAAATATGATACCATTTGAAAGCTATAGATGTTTTTCAATTAGTCTATCAATCAAGACTTTAGTCATAATTTGAATAGAAAATGAATAATAATTACTTATTAAATTCAAAGTAAAAGCATAATTTATATTGGTAGAAAGCTAATAATATCCTTTAAAACCCTTTTATTTCATCAATTTTGATAAAAAATAAATCGCTAGCCACATACCCATCATATTGCCACTTTTGGCCCACAATGATCCTGTACACATTACCCATACCTTAGTATCCACCTTTTTTCTCTCTCTCTCTTTTTTAATATTATATCATATCATTTTACCACCTTTATGTTGCATATCATTAAATATAAGTAAGCGATAATTCATATAGTGTTGAGGTAAAGTATAAAAATTATACATTAGATTATATTTACTAACAATAAATTTCATTTATGTTGAATTAAAAAAAGTATAAAAATTATACATTAGATTATATTTACTAACAATAAGTTTCATTCTAGCATTGGAAAGTAATTCCTACAACATGCTATTAAAGGTGGAGAACACAAACTTCTTGTAGCCCATGGAGCATTTGTCAAAAAAAAAAAAAACTAATTTCAATTGTTGATTAATTTTAATAATTATCTATATAAGGTGAATATGAAATATTTGGTTACAATAGATGGTGATTTAGTTTTGTACTCTTTTGATATATAATTCCACAAGCTCAAGATAATGAGCATATTTTTTTTGTTATAGCTAATAAATTTGTAGTGTTTGAAGGCCAAAAAAAGCTCTTATATTCATGGAAAAAAACTTCATCTATTTACAAATAATTGTTTAAATGTTGTTGGTCAAAATGTATAAATACAATATGAAATTTGAGACAGCAAAAAATTATACATTAGATTGTATTTACTAACAATAAATTTCATTCTAGTATTGAAAAATAATTCCTACAACATGCTATTGAAGATGGGGAGCACAAAATTCTTGTAGCCCATGAAGCATTTGTCAAAAAAACTAATTCCTATTGTTAATTAATTTTAAGTAATTATCTATATAAATTGAATACCCAATATTTGATTACAATGGATGGTGATTTAGTTTTGTACTCTTTTGATACATAATTCCACAAGCTTAAAATAATGAACATATTTTTTATTTTTTTTGTTATAACTAATAAATTTGTAATGGTTGTAGACCAAAGAAAAACTCAGAAAAAAAAAAAAACAAACAAACAAAACTCATCTATTTACAAATAATTATTTAAATGTTGTTGGTCAAAATATATTAATAAAATATGAAATTTGAGACTGTAAAAAAACGGATAATAAGAAGGTTGTGAGGAACATAGCCTTTAAATAGTTTATAATAGAGAAGAGAAGAGAATACTACAACAATGTAATAGCATGAAAAGATTGTAGGAAAATAAGACCGCATATTTTCTTAACAAAATTAGGGTTTAGTAGCATTCATTTCAGTTACTTGGGTGAAACACGCCCACTTTGTCTTCAAAATTAGAACCATTTGTACAAATGTGGTGCTCTGAATGCTCGGCAAGAGAGATAATTGGGTGCATTACTTCAAGAGTACGCTGATCATGGCATGGGTTTTCTTCATTTGCGTTCAAATTGTCATGAATATTGTTCCAGCCTAATATGGAATCAATGCTTAGAACATCACCACCAAAGTCACTAAATTCAGTGGTAATTGAATCTTCAAAAAATGTAGACTGGAGCGCGTCATACGAGACTGGCTGAGGAGGGTTTTCAATCTTTGTACAGCCCAAATCATTGTGATCCCATATTTCAGCATAACAACCATGATGATCACTACCCAAAGCATTGTGATCCCATATTTCATCATAACGACTATGATGATCACTGCTACCATCAATACACAGTGATGAGGATGAATAGCACTTTGGTTGCATGGCCGCCATTGAATGGAACACGTGCTCATTTCTCTCATAAAGATGGCCGGGAGGTGGTGGTTGTTGCAGTGAAGATTCTGTAAAAGGGCACACATCGTGCTTGGCAGATAAAAATTGACTACAGTAATTCCTTCCATTGTAGTCTGCGCTGCTGTTATCTACTGCAGTGTGAGGAGGATGCTGAAATGCACAAGCCATATAGCTTGTTCGATCAATTTGGCCGTCTGTAACATGGCTAATATTGAAATGGCCACTCCTCAGGTGATTTCCTTCATGTGAAAGCTGTTGACTGTCCAAATAATTTATTCCACAGTCAGGCAGGGAGCTATACCCGTACAAGATTTCAGTGTCTATGAGATCTTTTTCATAAGAACGCAAGTGCAAGCGATCCGAGGGAGAAGAAGACGCCTTGTAATGGCTGGGAGTCTCAAGCATGGCATTGCAGCGGAGTTTTCTGCTCAAATGAGATTTCCAGTAGTTCTTAATTTCATTATCTGTTCTGCCGGGCACTCTTCCTGCTATTAGGGCCCATCTGCAAAATAACATAGAAAGCAAGCAGTATAAAGAACTCTTACTTACAAGCTTTATTTATAAATGCAATAAACAAATTAATGTTATCATATTTTCACAATCCACTATGTTTTTGGATTTCATTGTGTGAGATTTTTTAACATCAACATTTGGAATGACATTCCCTAATCTATTATCAGAATGTTAGAGAGCTCATCAAAATAAAAAAATACAAATAGATCAAGTGTGATCTAAAATATTGATGGTAAAAAATCTCACACAATTGAATCCAAAAACAACTGCAACAACTGCAATAAATGAAACAAATATGTCTGCATTTACCGATTGCCAAGGAGTTTGTGCAATCTGATGATGAGGTCTTCCTCTTCTAAAGAAATATTCCCTCGTTTCACGTTGGGGCGCAGGTAATTCTTCCACCGCAATCTGCAACCTTTTCCACAACGTTGCAGACCTGAAAAGGGCGGAGCTAATTTACAAACATAAACGCAGAAAACAACCAAAAATGTACCCATTAAAATAGACGAAGAATATCTTTCAAACCTGCTTTCTTGGGTAATGTTTGCCAGTTTCCTTCACCGTGGGCTTCTATATATTTTATTAACAAACGATCTTCTTCAGGTGTCCATTGCCCTTTCTTCTGTCTCGTACCAGAATGATCATCGGGAGTACTCTTCATGATGGTTAGGATTGTTTCCTAAACAGGAAAACAAAGTATAGTTGATAGGGGCTTCACTTAAAACAGTAAATACACAATCATTTCGTTTCCCACGAAACACTGTAATCTATTCTTAGGATATCTTGGGTGTGCAACGAATATATAGATTTCAGTTTAATTCCTCATTTCCTTTAAGCATGTAAAGCCATGGCCTCGCACGGCTTTTTTAATAAATGGAAACCGTCCAAATTTGGAACTATTCAGTGTACCATCACTATCAAACGTTAGTTAAGAGATTCCAGTCTGACTGACCTTCCCCTAGAAATCTAGCCGCCATCC
>VDFB02282418.1:0-33947 GCA_007258455.2 Sequoia sempervirens | reverse complement strand
GACTTTATTTCATGTCGCTTAATATATTGGTTTCATGCACTTAATATATTTACATAAAATTATGGACTTTATTATTGTTTGAAATTTTAATTTACACATGTACATTTATGCATTTTATGTTCATAGTCAAGACATTAATATAAGAAATTAATGTAGAAATTTGAAATTGATCTCATACATGGATTAATATAGGGACATTTTTGCAATAATTGATCGATAAATCCTCATTTACAGCAAAGCAATCTGTTACATATATGAAATTTAGGTTAACCTGAATTGGATTTAAAATGAGTCAGTACGCTGGATCTTGCTTAAAATGTGTAGATGCACTTCCAAAATCTACATAAGTTATTATTTTAATATTATTTGGAAATAATCATGTGAATGTAAAGTCTTTGGATTACTGCATATTTAGATTAATATCAAGTTAGTAATGAAAGTCTTTAACATGTCAAATTTAACTATAGGAAAAATTGAGAACATTTCAAAAAGGAAAAAACAGTTATAAAATCAAAATAATCTTCAACTATAATAATGATTGCTCAAAATACACATGAATTAACACTGTACATGAATAGTAGAAATCTTCCAACATAAAAAATCTTCAATATATTTTAAAAAATTAAGAACATTTCAAAAAGGAAAAATCACTAATATTCTATTTTATTCAAAATTAACATATATATGTAAATAAATATTAAAATTTTAAGGCTTTACTAAAGGTTTTATTGTACAAAAATATAGCAACTTAAATAGATAATTTTTTCATAATAAATCAGGGTTCAATTCTAACTCTAATTAAAATTCTAATCCTAACCATAACAATACCATAGAAGATTAGAGAATAAAAGAATTAATAAATACTATAAATAATAGTTCATCTAACACTAATTTATAAGTTGTCAAAACAAATAATGACGTCTTAAGGGGGTGTCTAAAGGGGTCATAATAGAACATCTTAAGGGGTTATAATATGTCTTAAGGGGATGTCTAAAGGGGTCATAATAAAATGTGTTAATTAAGGGGATGTCTTAAGGGGTCTTAAGGGGATGTCTAAAGGGGTCATAATTGATGAGGGCACAGCCCGAGACATAGAAAATAACCCACAAACAAGAGAATAATTTTATTATATAGAAAATGGAGCTTCTTACATGCAGAGGATCTCAAATCCCAAGTTCTACAACACATGCAAGTTACAGAAAGCTACAAAATCACCCTTTCACAATATGCGAGCTTGTCCCCAAAAAGTTACCCAAAAATTAGAAACCCGCCCCTAAATAGAGCTCCTCATTAGTTTGGAGCCAAAAAAACATTCAAATTTGAGTTTAGGCGGTTTGGCACCGAAAATTTACAACATGAAGTTCAAATTTCAAAAGAGCATTTGCAATTGTATCTTCTAGAAAGTGCGCCAACTTCCCGGGGCCATAACTTTTGATCCAGGACTCCGATTTGAGAATCGTTTGAACCGTTGGAAAGGCCACGAAGTCAATAACGCGCTTAAAATTTTCTATGCCAATTTTGACAAGTTTTGGAGCTAATCCAAGAACTCTAAGTGCCTCAAATCTAACTCGGAAGATTTTTAGGTGCAAAACTGGGAAACTAAAACTGCAATATCTTTCCACCCAACAATAGAAAATAAAAACCGTAAATTGAGAATTTTATTATGACGAAAAGGGTATCGAAAAATGTAAAAACATGTAAAAACTGAGAAACTTGAAATTTAACTATTTTTGGGTGATGCAAGATTGCCCTTACACCACTGGATGCTCCTGCATCAGACACCCAGGGTAATTTGAGAAGTGACCCCGTCATGTCTCAAATGGTGGAGGAAAACCCAAACGGTCAACCTCTGCCTTAGGCAACCAAGATGAATCTTCAATAGGCCTTCCTTTCCATTTCACCAGATATTCTTCATCGTTCACGGTACTCCTTTCCACATGACTATCGAGTTTCTTCAATCTCCTCCTTTTAGGTAGGTGCTGGAATCACACTATTCCATCATTGGTACTTCCTCTGTGCCACCTTCATGATACTCTGTCAAATCTGAAATGTTGAACATAGGGGAAATGTTGAATCCATCCGGCAACTCTACCTCATATGCATTCCCTGAATCATGCCTCTTCAAAATTTTATAGTGACTGAACTTCTTCATCTTCAATTTGTTATATGTTCCCACTGGAAACCATTCTTTCCTCAAGTGGACCATCACTTCATCACCAATCTGAAACTCCTTATACCTCATCTTCTGATATGCCTTAGCCTTATACTGCATATTCATCTTGTTAATATGTTCTCTTACCTTCTCATGTATATCCTTGATGTGTTTTGCAAAATCTTCAGCTTCAGCACTTATTTTCTTCTCTTGGTCCATCTTCCTCAATTCTAGAGTTGTTCTGGGGCTACCACCATACACAATCTGGAATGGTGATCTACTAGTACTTCTGTTGACAGAATTGTTGTGAGAAAATTCTTCCTGGGGTAAGATCAAGTCCCATCCCTTGGGTTTATCTCCTACCAAACATCTCAGTAGGTTACCCAAAATCCTATTAACAACCTCTGTCTGCCCATCTATTTGTGGATGGTGTGCAGAACTGAACTTCAACTCTGTCTTCAGCTTCTTCCACAAGGTCCTCCAAAAGTACCCCACAAATTTGGTGTCACGATCTGAAACAATACTCTTTGGCAGACCATGTAGCCTCACCACCTCTTTGAAGAACAAGTCAGCAATGTGGACTGCATCATGGGTCTTCTGACATGGAATGAAATGTGGCATATTCGAAAACCTATCAACTACCACAAAGACTAAATCATTCCCTCGTTATGTCCTTGGAAAACCAAGAACAAAGTCCATACTTATATCCTCCCATGGCCTCTTTGGTACAGGTAAGGGCTGATATAAGCCTGTATTTTGACTCACCCCTTTAGCCATCTGACATACCCTGCAGCTTTGTACAAACTTCTTCACATTCTATGACAACTAAGGCCAATAATAATGCTCACTGATAATGGCAATGGTCTTATCCCGACCAAAATGTCCTGCTATTCCTCCACTATGCTTCTCATTTATCAGGTTCTCTCTCATAGAACTCCTCGGGATACACAATTGACTTCCCTTAAATAACATGTCATCATGGATTATGAAATCCAACCACCTAGTCCTGTCCACTGTAACAGGTTCCTTGCAAGCTTTCCAAGCCTTTGCAAAATTAGGATCTTCTGCATACAGTGTCTTGAGTTCATTGAACCCAACCACTTCAATCTGCATCTTTGTCATCAATGTATGCCTCCTACTTAAGGCATCTGCAACCCTATTTGACTTCCCACTCCTATGTTTCAAAACAAAGGTATAACTCTACAAAAACTCTACCCATTTCATATGCCTCTGATTTAATTTTCCACGACTATTTAGGTACTAAGGCCGATGATCGTATATAGAACAAATTCGGCAACAAATAATGTCTCCATTTCTTTAATGCTTGAACTATTGCATAAAATTCACGATCATATACAAAATACTTTCTCTTGGCATCATTTAACTTTTCACTGAAATAGGCGATGGGCTTACCTTCTTGGCTCAACAATGCTCCAATGGCACAACCACTGGCATCACAATCCACCTGAAACACCTTGTTGAAATCTGGGAGGGCTAGAACAGGTTGCTTTGTTACCTTCTGTTTCAGCAGTTCAAAGCTCTTTGCGCTCCGGTGCACCGCTTGATTTTTTCTATCCCCTCTCATTATTTCAATCAGGGGTCCACAAATACTACTGAAGTTTCTAATGAACTTTCTATAAAAACTAGCTAAACCATGGAAAGATCTCACCTCGGTAGCAGTTCTTGGGGTAGGCCATTCCAAAATAACCTTCACCTTCTCTGGGTCCATCTTGAGACCTTCTGCTGAGACAACAAACCCTAAGTACACTAACTCCCTCTTCACAAAACTACACTTCTTCAGATTAATCAATAGTTTCTCTTCTCTTAACTTCTCAAAGGCTCTTCAAATATGCATTAGATGCTCATCCAACGTCTTAATGAAAATCAAAATATCATCTAAATACACAATAACAAAACTTCCCAGAAACTCTTTTAGTACCTTGTTCACGAGCCGCATGAATGTGCTCGGTGCATTGGTCAGCCCAAAAGGCATGACTAACCACTCGTACAGGCCCTCTTTGGTCTTGAAAGTAGTCTTCCATTCATCTCCCTCTTGAATCTAGATCTGGTGATATCCACTCTTCAGATCAATCTTTGTAAAGTACTGAGCTCCACTCAAACAGTCCATTAGGTCATCCATTCTTGGTAGGGGAAATCTGTACTTGATTGTTATCTTGTTTATGGCTCAGGAATCTGTGCACATCTTCCACTCCCCATCCTTCTTTGGTGCTAGTATTGAAGGTACTACACATGGACTCAAACTCTCCCATATCAAACCCTTTCTCAACAACTCTTAAACTTGTTTGTTCAACTCCTCATTTTCTGTTGGAGTCATTCTATGAGCTACCTTATTTGGCAAACTGGCTCCAGGAATCAAGTCAATCTGATGACTGATCTTCCTTATTGGTGGTAAACCCTCAAATACATTATCAGAAACAATATAATGAAACTCATCCAACATCCTAGAAAATTCTTCTGGAACCTTCTCACTATTCTCCTTACTCACTCTAGGAATCAATGCATAACACACACACTCATGCTTAATACCTTCTAAAAAATTTCTTCCATCTACATAACAAATTCTAGCACTACTGCATACCTTTTCTTTGGTCTCCTTCAGGGGTTTCAACTTGTGACGAACCCCATCCTTTGTCAAGGAATAAGTATTTGCATGGCCATCATGTATAGCTCGCCTATCGAACTGCTACAGCCTCCCCAACAACATGTGACATGCATCCATGGGGATGATATCATAGAGTACCTCATGATGGTAGCTCCCAATATTGAACTTTACTATGCACTGCTCATTGACCAAAACTTTGTGGTCTTTCTGCAACCAGGCAATCCGATACGAATGTGGGTGTCTTTCCCTCTTCAACTTCAACTTTGTGACCATCTCTTCTGACACTAGATTATTAGTGCTCTCACCGTCAATAATGACATCACAACATTTTCCTTCACACATGCACCTTGTGTGAAATAGATTTTTCCTCTGTTTTGGTTCCTTTTCTTCAGTCACCAGGGCTCTCCTAATCACTAGGGCTTCTTCCTTTTCAGCATCATCTGAATGTTCATATTTGGCCTCCTCATCTGCATGCGCAACCCTTCCATGACCTTCTAGCCTTTTGTCTGCACCTTCTTGGTGTTGTGGACATTCATAGGATCCATGACCTTCTTCACCACACTAGAAACATGTTCCTTTGAAACCACCTCTTCTAGATCCTTGTTCATATCTCCCTCGTACTCTATCTCTTTGATCACCACTGTTTTGATCACGAGGGCGGTAGAAGTTGTCATTCCTTTGGCTTCGGTTGGTACCCACATCTTCGCTTTTCTTTTCATCATCATTTCGGCTTCCTGAAGGTATTCCAATATCCCTTCCACTTTGACCTCCTCATCCTTTTTGCTTGCCATCAAATCTTTTGTTCAGCTTCTCTTCCACCTTCAGAGCAAACTGATAAACATCCTCAATGGTGGTCATTCTGACTAGGCTTAACTACTCCTGAATGCTCGATCGTAACCCATTAAGATATCGGGCTACCTTCTCCTTATTGGCCTCTATGTGGCATGTTCTGATGATTATCTTGTGAAAATATTCAGTATATTCTTTCATAGATCTGCTTCCTTGTTTCAACCCTTGCAATTTCTTCAACATATCTAACTCGTAGTCCACTGGTATAAACTTCTTCTTTATTTTCTCTACCATGCGATCCCATCTGGTGATATTTCTTTTTCCTCTTCGATTTCTTTCCAACTAGACCTTTTTCCACCAAATACTGGCATGGCCCTTCAGCTTCATTTTCACAAACTTAACCCAATCTGGGTCCTCTATTTTCTCATACTCAAAATATTCTTCTAGCTCGTTGATTCAGTCGATCAAGTCTTCCGGGTTTAGACTTCCAGAATAACTGGGGACTTCTGCTCTGGGTCTTTTCTCGATCTTCAAAATGGCCCTTATTAGCTGTATTTGGTCTTGATCAATTACTTCTTCTTCCTCTTCTACATTTGAACCTTCTTCCTCTCCTTCATCCTCACTTTCCTCCCTCGGGTTTAACCCTCTTTTCAACTTCTCTTATAACGCATCAATCTGTCTTTGGAGGGCTGCCAGTGCATCTCTTCCACCAGCATTTCTGCCACCTCGACCACCTTTGGCACCACCATGCCTACCAGGCATCTTTCTTGACCTCGACCCACAACCATGGTCCTGGTGCGAACTGCCTCACGATCGGCGATCTGTCCACACGCTCAAAAAAACCCGCTTTGATACCACTTGATGAGGGCACAGCCCGAGACACAGAAAATAACCCACAAACAAGAGAATAATTTTATTATTCAGAAAATGGAACTTCTTACATGCAGCGGATCTCAAATTCCAAGTTCTATAACACATGTAAGTTGCATAAAGCTACAGAATCACCCTTTCGCAATATGCGAGCTTGTCCCCAAAAAGTTGCCCAAAAATTACAAACCCACCCATAAATAGAGCTCCTCATTAGTTTGGAGTCAAAACAACATTTAAATTTGAGTTTAGGCAGTTTGGTGCCAAAAATTTACAACATGAAGTTCAAATTTCAAAAGAGCATTTGCAATTGTATCTTCTAGAAAGTGCGCCAACTTCCCGGGGCCATAACTTTTGATCCGGGACTCCGATTCGCGAACTGTTTGAACCGTTGGAAAGGTCACAAATTCAATAATGCACTCAAAATTTTCTATGCTAATTTTAGAAAGTTTCAAAGCTAATCTGAAAAATCTAAGTGCCTCAAATCTAACTCGGAAGATTTTTAGGTGCAAATCTGGGAAACTAAAACTGGAATATCTTTCCACCCAAGAATAGAAAATAAAAACTGTAAATTGAGAATTTCATTATGACGAAAAGGGTATCCAAAAATGTAAAAACATCTAAAAACCAAGAATCTTGAAATTTAACTATTTTTGGGTGATGCAAGATTGCCCTTACACCACTGGATGCTCCTACATCAGACACGTAGGGTAATTTGAGAAGTGACCCCGTCACGTCTTAGATGGTGGAGGAAAACCCGAACGGTCAACCTCTGCCTTAGGCAACTAGGATGAATCTTCAATAGGCCTTCTTTTCCATTTCACCAGATATTCTTCATACTGTCTGTTCCTGGTACTCCTTCCCACATGACTATCAAGGATTTCTTCAATCTCCTCCTTTTCTGAAGTAGGTGCTGGAATTCTACACTGTTCCATCATTGGTACTTCCTCTGCATCACCTTCATGATATTCTATCAAATCTAAAATGTTGAATCTATCCGGCAACTCTACCTCGTATGCATTCCCTGAATTATGCCTCTTCAAAATTTTATAGGGACCGAATTTCTTCATCTTCAATTTGTTATATGTTCGCACTGAAAACCATTATTTCCTCAAGTAGACCATCACTTCATCACTAATCTGAAACTCCTTATACTGCATATTCATCTTGTTAATATGTTCTCTTACCTTCTCATGTATATCCTTGATGTGTTCTGCAAAATCTTTGGCTTTATCCCTTATTTTCTTCTCTTGGTCCATCTTCCTCAATTCTGGAGTTGTTCTGGGGCTACCTCCATACACAATCTAGAATGGCGATCTATGAGTGCTTCTGTTGACAAAATTGTTGTAAGAAAATTCTACTTGGGGTAAGATCAAGTTCCATCCCTTGGGTTTATCTCCTACCAAAATTCTCAGTAGGTTACCCAGACTCCTATTAACAACCTCTGTCTACCCATCTGTTTGTGGATGGTGTGCAGAATTGAACTTCAACTATGTCTTCAGCTTCTTCCACAAGGTCCTCCAAAAGTACTCCACAAATTTGGTGTCACGATCTGAAACAATACTCTTTGGCAGACCATGTAGCCTCACCACCTCTTTGAAGAACAAGTCAGCAATGTGGACTGCATCATGGGTCTTCTGACATGGAATGAAATGTGGCATATTCGAAAACCTATCAACCACTACAAAGACTGAATTATTCCCTCGATGTGACCTTGGCAAACCAAGAACAAAGTCTATACTTATATCCTCCCATGTCCTCTCTAGTACAGGTAAGGGCTGATATAAGCCTGTATTCTGGCTCACCCCTTTAGCCATCTAACATACCCTGCAACTTTGTACAAACTTCTTCACATCCTGTGACAACTGAGGCCAATAGTAATGCTCACTGATAATGGCAATGGTCTTATCCCAACCAAAATGTCCTTCCATTCCTCCATTATGCTTCTCCTTTATTAGGTTCTCCCTCATGGAACTCCTCGGGATACACAATTGACTTCCCTTAAATAACATGTCATCCTGGATTATGAAATCCAGCCACCTAGTCCTGTCCACTGTAACATGTTCCTTGCAAGCTTTCCAATCCTCTGCAAAATTAGGATCTTTTACATACAGTGTCTTGAGTTTACTGAATCCAACAACTTCAATCTGCATCTTTGTCATCAATGTATGCCTCCTACTTAAGGCATCTGCAACCCTATTTGACTTCCCACTCCCGTGTTTCAAAACAAAGGTATAACTCTGCAAAAACTCTACCTATTTCATATGCCTCTGATTTAATTTTCCCTGACTATTTAGGTACTGGAAGGCCTGATGATCAATATATAGAACAAATTCCTTTGACATCAAATAATGTCTCCATATTTGTAATGCTTGAACTATTGCATAAAATCCCTGATCATATACAAAATACTTTCTCTTAGCATCATTTAACTTTTCACTGAAATAGGCAATGGGCTTACCTTCTTGGCTCAACACTGCTCCAATGGCACAACCATTGGCATCACAATCCACCTGAAACACCTTGTTGAAATCTGGGAGGGCTAGAATAGGTTGCTTTGTTACCTTCTGCTTCAATAGTTCAAAACTCTTTGCATCCAGTGCAACACTTGAATTCTTTTCTATCCCCTCTCATTATTTCAGTCAGGGGTCCACAAATACTACTGAAGTTTCTAATGAAATTTCTATAAAAACTAGCCAAACCATGGAAAGATCCGACCATGGTAGCAGTTCTTGGGGTAGGCCATTTCAGAATAGCCTTCACCTTCTCTGGGTCCATCTTGAGACCTTCTGCTGAGACAACAAACCCCAAGTACACTAACTGCCTCTTCACAAAACTGCACTTCTTCAGATTAATCAATAGTTTCTCTTCTCTTAACTTCTCAAAGGCTCTCCGAATATGCATCAAATGCTCATCCAACATCTTACTGAAAATAAAAATATCATCTAAATACACAATAACAAAACTTTCTAGAAATTCTTTTAGTACCTCGTTCACGAGCCGCATGAATATGCTCGGTGCATTGGTTAGCCCAAAAGGCATGAATAACCACTTGTACAGGCCCTCTTTGGTCTTGAAGGCAGTCTTCCATTCATCACCCTCTTGAATCCAGATCTGGTGATATCCACTCTTCAAATCAATCTTTATGAAGTACTGAGCTCCACTCAAACAGTACATCAGGTCATCCATTCTTGGCAGGGGAAATCTGTACTTGATTGTTATCTTGTTTATGGCTCGGGAATCTATCCATATCCTCCACTCCCCATCCTTCTTTGGTGCTAGTACTGCAAGTAATGCACATGGACTCAAACTCTCCCGTATCAAACCCTTTCTCAACAACTCTTGAACTTGTTTGTTCAACTCCTCATTTTCTGTTGGAATCATTCTATGAGCTACCTTATTTGGAAAACTGGCTCCAAGAATCAAGTCAATCTGATGACTGATCTTCCTTATTGGTGGTAAACCCTTAGGTACATTATCAGAAACAATATCCTAAAACTCATCCAACATCTCAGAAAATTCTTCTGGAACCTTCTCACTATCCTCCTTACTCACTCTAGGAATCAATGCATAACACACATGCTCATGTTTCATACCTTCTAAAAAATTTCTTCCATCTACATAACAAATTCTAGCACTACTGCATACCTTTTCTTCAGTCTCCTTTAGGGGTTTCAACTTGTGACAAACCCCATCCTTTGTCAAGGAATAAGTATTTGCATGGCCATCATGTATAGCTCACCTATTGAACTGCCATGGCCTCCCAAACAACATGTGACATGCATCCATGGGGATGATATCACAAAGTACCTCATCATGGTAGCTCCCAATCTTGAACTTTACTAGGCATTCCTCATTGACCAAAACTTTGTGGTCTTTCTACAACTAAGCAATCCGATACGGATGTGGGTGCCTTTCCCTCTTTATCTTCAACTTTGTGACCATCTCTTATGACACCAGATTATCGGTACTCCCACCGTCAATAATGACATCACAACATTTTCCTTCACACTTACACCTTGTGTGAAATAGATTCTTCCTCTATTTTGGTTCATTTTCCTCAATCACGAGGGCTCTCCTAATCACTAGGACTTCTCCCCTTTCAACATCATTTGAATGTTCAGATTGGGCCTCCTCATCTATATGCGCAACCTTCCCATAACCTTCTGGCCTTTTGTCTACCCTTCCTTGGTGTTGTGGAAATTCATAGGCTCGATGCCCTTCTTCACCACACTGAAAACATGTTCCTTTGAAACCACCTCTTTCAAATCCTTGTCCATATCGCCCTCGTACTCTACCTCTTTGATCACCACTATTTTGATCATGAGGGTGGTAGAAGTTGTCATTCCTTTGGCTTCAGTTGGTACCCACATCTTCGCTTTTCTTTTCATTATCATTTCAACTTCCTGAAGGTCTTCGACTGCCCCTTCCACTTTGACTTCCTCATCCTTTTTGCTTTCCATCAAATCTTTTGTTCAGCTTTTCTTCCACCTTCAGAGCAAACTGATAAACATCCTCAATGGTCGTCATTCTGACTAGGTTTAACTCCTCCTGAATGCTCGGTCATAACCCATTAAGATATTGGGCTACCTTCTCCTTATTGGCCTCTGTGTGGCCCGTTCTGATGATTATTTTGTGAAAATCTTCAGTATATTCTTTCACAGATCTGCTTCCTTGCTTCAACCCTTGCAATTTCTTCAACAGATCTAACTCGTAGTCCATTGGTATGAACTACTTCTTCAGTTTCTCTACCATGCGATCCCATCTGGTGATATTTCCTTTTCCTCTTTGATTTCTTTCCAACTGGACCTCTTTCCACCAAATACTGGCATGGCCCTTCAGCTTCATTTTCGCAAACTTAACTCAATCTGGGTCCTCTATTTCCTCATACTCAAAATATTCTTCTAGCTCGTTGATTCGATGACCAAGTCTTCCTGTGTTGACTTCGGAATAGGGACTTCTACCTGGGTCTTTTCCTGATCTTTGAAATGGTCTTTATTAGCCGCATTTTGTCTTGATCAATTGCTTCTTCTTCCTCTTCTACATTTGAACTTTCTTCCTCTCCTTCATCCTCACTTTCCTCCCTCGAGTTTAACCCTCTTTTCAACTGCTCTTGTAACGCGTCAATCTATCTCTGGAGGGTTGCCAGTGTGTCTCTTCCACCAGCATTTCTCACAAATAATTAATTGGCACCACCATGCCTTACTAAGAATCACTTTGAGGCATCTTTCTTGACTCGACTCCACAACCACGGGTCCGTATGAATCAGCCTCTACCATCGAATTTTATCTGTCCACACGCTCAAGAAAACCCGCTTTGATACCACTTGATGAGGGCACAACCCAAGACACAGAAAATAACCCACAAACAAGAGAATAATTTTATTATTCAAAAAATGAAACTTCTTACATGCAGAGGATCTCAAATCCCAAGTTTTACAACACATGCAAGTTAGAGAAAGCTACATAATCACCCTTTCACAATATGCGAGTTTGTCCCCAAAAAGTTACCCAAAAATTAGAAACCCGCCCATAAATAGAGCTCCTCATTATTTTGGAGCCAAAACAACATTCATATTTGAGTTTAGGCGGTTTGGCACCGAAAATTTACAACATGAAGTTCAAATTTCAAAAGAGCATTTGCAATTGTATCTTCTAGAAAGTGCGCCAACTTCCTGGGGCCATAACTTTTGATCCGGGACTCCGATTCGTGAACCGTTTGAACTGTTGGAAAGGTCACGAAGTCAATAACGCACTTGAAATCAGCTACGCCGATTTTGGAAATTTTTGGGGCCGATCCAGGAACTCTAATTGCATCAAATCTAACTCGAAAGATTTTCAAGTGCAAATATGGGAAACTAAAACTGCAATATCTTTCCACCTAGGAATAGAAAATAAAAACTGTAAATTAAGAATTTCATTATGACGAAAAGGGTATCCAAAAATGTAAAAACATCTAAAAACTGAGAAACTTGAAATTTAACTATTTTTTAGTGATGCAAGATTGCCCTTACACCACTGGATGCTCCTGCATCAATAATAGAACATGTTAATTAAGGGGATGTCTAAAAGGGTCATAATAGAACATCTTAAGGATGTCTTAAGGGGTTATAATATGTCTTAAGGATGTCTAAAGGGGTCATAATAGAACATGTTAATTAAGGATGTCTAAAAGGGTCATAATAGAACGCCTTAAGGATGTCTTAAGGGGATGTCTAAAGGGGTCATAATAGAACGTGTTAATTAAGGGGATGTCTTAAGGGGTCTTAAGGGGATGTCTAAAGGGGTCATAATAGAACATGTTAATTAAGGGGATGTCTAAAAGGGTCATAATAGAACGCCTTAAGGGGATGTCTTAAAGGGTTATAATATGTCTTAAGGGGATGTCTAAAGGGGTCATAATAGAACATGTTAATTAAAGGGATGTCTTAAGGGGTCTTAAGGGGATGTCTAAAGGGGTCATAATAGAACATGTTAATTAAGGGGATGTCTAAAGAGGTCATAATAGAATGTCTTAAGGGGATGTATTAAGGGGTCATAATATGCCTAAATATATAGAATATTGATTTGATACATAGAATTACATAGAGTATGTTAATTTTGTAAGTATGTATGTACATATATGTCATCTCAAAATGATGTTTACAAAATTTGGATATGCCATCTCAAGAACATCTCAAACTCGTGGCTAGAATGTAGTAGGTCTTCACACCACCTGATATCAAAAGGTACAAGCAATATCAATGAAATCATCAAAACATACATATTTTAATTTATATAAAACTATCTATATGTACATAACTCAAGTACCTGCATTTAAAAGTATTCCACACATGTTTGTAGGTTGAATCCAGGAATCCTCTCCTTTTTGTTTCAAAGTATGAGATCAATGCAATGATGGCTTTATGATACAAAAAATGACAATAAATCAATTTTAACTATTAATATCCAAGCAATATCAATATGTAATCAAAACATGTATTTAAATATAATTTAACTGATAATTACCTATTTTTACCAAGTATTCCATGTTGTCTAGGTTGAATTTGTATGGAATCGATCCTTTTTGTGATTATGCCTTAAGGATATATAAAAGAACAATTTAAATCAATTTCAACTAATAACACACTTGACCAATGTCGAAACATGTATTTAATGTATTTAAAAGGACAAAATAAAACTAAAACTATATTTACCTGTATTTACTTAATCCATTGTACCATTTGCATCCTCTCTTTTTTGCAATGCATCTATGATTGCCTCATGCTCTTCCATAGAAATTGACCATAGTAATTTTTTTGAAGGTCTTCCACCCGATCTGCTCTAGTTTTATATGTTTTTGTCACCACCCAAATGTAGATAATGCATGAAATACTTTTATATGTTTCATAGTCTTGAATCTGCGAGGGTAGACCATTCTTTCTTCTCAAGTGATATTTTTGTAGCCCAAGTGCAACAACCACCACTGATCCTATTGGAAAACATGTTCAAAAACCATCATCAAATAACTTCTCAAAATTTACTTAAGGGGATCAAAGACTTGTTCTAAAAAATTGCTTAAGGGGATCTAAAACTTGTTATCAAAATTTGCTTCAGGAGGTGTCTTAAGGGGATCACCATACCTATTGGATAATGAAAACCATCATCATCTTCTCGAGGTGTTAACAGCTTATGTTTAGTTTCCACACAACGAGCCAACCAATATTTTGTTTGCTCTTCATTCCCCTCAGGTGCAATAACTGCATACACATGTCTTGCCAACAAAATTTGATTTAATAACTTGTACATATCCATATAACTAATTTAGTATTAAAAAATAACTTAATAAAGAAAAATAAAATGAAATAAATTAAATTAAAATTACCTTCTTGTACAAGGTTTGAAACACGATCATAATCTTCAGATACAAACAATTGATCATTTTCTTCAATAGTTCTTTCATATTGATTATGTGCTTCTATAAGTGTCAACGATCTTTGCTCCCATTGTTCAACCCATTCTGTATTTTCACAAGCTTCCCAATCTCCTGAGATACAAAAATGGCAAAAACATGCAAGCTCCCTTGTCCAAATAGTCCATGTGCTTGCTGCCACACTCCTAAATGAATGCCATTTAGTAGATCCACTAATTGTCTCACAATCAACTCTAGATACAATGTTCTCTTCTTCCACCAACCAAAAGAATCGATGAACTGTAGAGTAAGCACTTGAACCAGGTGTAGATAATCTTCTATTACACCAATCCACAATTTCATGTGCATTTTTAAATTTTATTGAATCCTCAAATTTTAATTGTTCTCTAGCAAGAATTCTTTTGACACACGCACCAGCTCCATCATGTTCTCCTTTACCATGCCCGGCTTCAAAAAAACTCCATATATGTTGGAAATTAAGTTCCTTGTGAACCCTACTTAACCAATAGAACATTCTAGCATTTTTGAACTGCCCCATACAATTATCTAACCATATGAGGTGTTCTTTCATATGGATTCCTCTTTCTCTTAAATTTCTATAAAATATACTAAAACAATATTGAACAAACTCTGATGAGTGTAACCAATTGTCACTCAAATAAAAATGATACTCCCTCAAAAAATTTCTATCATCCTCAGTGCTATCATCTACATGTCTATAAACAATATGAACAAACATAGCTACTTGCACTGAATTATAATATTGAGATTGAATTTCCTCTTGCGGAGTGAGAGTATAATTCTCCGAAAAATCAACCATTGAAAGTATAGTACCAATTGGAAATGTGTTTCTACATGTGCGAAATTGGCCATCAAGCCATCGAGCATGTTCAGAGTGCATAACATATTTTGGTATAATTTTATTATTAAATTCACTCATAAATGCATGCACACTAACTTTTTTTGTAACTAAATCACAACGCTTTCCTATTTTTCCATCTTTTAAAGAATACTGAACATTCCTAAATCTTTTGACGTCTACTAATTGTTGTCCAAAATCATGATCAACACTTTCATTCAAACAAATTCTTAAAAATGAAAGATTTCCATAGTTAATGCATTGTCCAGAAATACAAGAACTTAAATCAAATAATTTTTTCATTAGATTTTCACAAAACGAAACCTAAAATAAACTCTCTTATTGCTTGGTGGCATATCAATACCTACCACAATCACAGTATAATCATGTTAGAATGCAAGGTACAACATATATATCGAAAAACATCATAAAAATAAACGAAATTGAACATGTATTTACAACAACAAGATATTAGATTTAGCATTGTTTACATACCGGGGTTTACATTTTTTCAAAAGACCTTTGACTTATTTTAATATTACCCGAGGTAACAACTGAATAAGCTACAAAATTTTCTATAAAATTAGGTTTGTGTTGTATCTAATAGGTGTTTTGGGTGAGGATCGCGAACTTTGGACCCCACCCTTAATTTTAAAACATGTCTAGCATTAGATGAAACCCTAGTATTATCATGCCAATATTTTTTGATCAAAGATTTAATTTCAACATTCAATTTTATATCAGACCTTGGTAGTCGTCCACTGAAACTCCAACATTGATTGATAGGATCATTTTCTATACCTTCTCTTCTTTTTGCCACTCTTAGTAATGTTTTAGGATGCATTTTTATAACTTCACTAATATTGCTTACCATTATTTTATTCAAAGTTGTTTTATTAACTATAGCAGTAGTTATAGCTCTTCTTGCTGCGTTTTTATCTTTAGATTGACTATTTTTCCCAATAGATTGAATGGCACTAACAACAATAGACATAGCATGTTTTAATGATTGATCTTTTCTTTTTGGTTTAACATAAAAGCCTAACCTTTTCATTACTTTCCTCATTTTTTGCATTCTCATCAATTGCATCATTAGTTGACATTGAAATGCAAATTTTTTACAATAAAAGAATTTGGTGTATATTCTATTTGCATGTGTTCTTATTTTCCTCCAAGAAATTTGACTAGGAAGATTGTGAAACTGCCCGCTGTTTAAAAATGTTTTCGTTGATTCAACATCACATTTAGATTTTTCATCTTCGTTTTCATCAACAGCGGTTTTCATTTTTGACTCGACAAACAATAACCAAAATGGTTTCATTTCGTTTTCATCTTCCGTTTCATTAATAACAAAAGCGGTTCTCGTTTTCATTTTATCAGCGGTTTTCGACACCATTTCATTTTCATCAAAAATATAGGTTTTGTTTTCATTTCAAGAAAATGATCATTTTGATTTTCATTTGCAATAAAATATTTTTCTTTTTGTTTTCAACAAATTCTATAAAAGTTTCATCTCTGAATATAGTCAATGTCAACATCATTATATCTAGCATCTTTTAAAACTTCTACATACAAATTTACCATTTCACTAACATGTGGATTTGAAGACGTACCTGGATTTGTGCATATTGAAACATTCTCTTTAACATTCAAAGAAGGATTTGAAAACATTGTAGGACTTGTTTGTATAATCATATTCTTCTCCAAATTGACTCCTTGAAAATTAGCTTCATCTACAACTATGGTATCTTCAATGTTTTCATCTTCAATAGTTGTTGAATTGGTTGCTCCACCATCATTCATTGATTTCATTCTCATTCTTCTTTCTCTTTGTCTTTGTCTCTCTTTTTCTCTATTTGCTTCAACTTCTTGAGGAGTCAATGTCTTTCTTCTCTTATTACGAGTTTTATCTCCCATAATTATAAAATTCTAAAGAACAAATGAATGCTAATAGTGAAATACTTCAAAATATTCAATCCAAATTGGAATTTGAATACCTATTAGGACAAAATTCTTCCTCTTGTGTTCCTAAAAAAAAGTAGAAAACTACCACAATTCCACTTTAAAAATTGTTTTCTTCATGCTTCCTTTGAAAAATTCAATCCATATTGCAAATTGAAACCTTTTGTTCCTCCAAACAAGCAGAAAAATAACACAATTTCACTTCAAAAATGGTGTAGATGATGCTCCCTTTGATAAAATCAACCAAAAATCAAATTCCCTACCTGTAAATACAATAACTTATGAAAAATAATTCATTTTTAGTGCTCTCGGCCATACATATGAAGTTGTAGACTTCACAATAATTTTGCACAGTGTATTTAAATAAAATAAATGGGATCCCATTTATAAAATGGGATCTCGCTTACTATAAAACGAGATCTCGTTTATTAATAAGCGAGATCCCACTCTATAATCAGGATCCCGTTCACCGACATTGAATGTCGGAGCCATTGTAAAGGTAACGGGATCTCGTTTATGAAACGGGATCTTGTTCCATTTACAACGGTTCAAATACTGTCGGATGGGAATGGGATCTCGATTATAGTACGGGATCCCGTTTATTAATAAATGGGATCCCATTTTATAATCGGGATCCCGTTTTTTTGAATTTGAATTTTGTTTTGCATTGTGGGCAGGTTTTTGCCAAGTTTTTTGGTTTGTGAAAAGCATTGGAAGTCCGAACCTAGGCCTTCAACCTGGTTTGACCTACAAGTTGAAGGCCCTAACAATGTCAAAGAAAAATACCAACTTTGGACATATGGCTGACGACCTTTTTTGCAAAATTTTCTGACAAAATTAAAACTCATTTTAGATGAAACAATGCAGATTCTAAATATGTAATTTGTTTTGCAATTGAATTATTTTTTCTATTTTTCAATTAATTTCTAATAAAATTGGTCCATAAACTTTAAATATCAGAGTTTTTTACTATTTTAATAACTTTTGATCAACATAACATTTTGAAAAATGGATTGCACGAGAGAAAACTTTAGACAATTCTTTTCAATTTGAAAAAAAAAAATAGAAAATGATAAGTTTAGGTCATCTTATGCATGTCGTACATGACGATTTTTCAAAACGACAAATCTGCCTAATAAAAAATTAACAAAAAAAAAATATTCAATAAAAAATTACAAAAAAATATCAAGAACAAGCTTTAGTGAGTCATAAAACTTTTCCCAAAAGGATTTAGAAAAATACCATAATTTAAGTCAAAATATGGATGTCGTACATGTGCATGGTATGGTAAAAAAAATGACTTTTAAACAGGGGTTTTTAGAAATGCCTATTAACTATATCTCTCATCGCTAATTTCTTCATAGGTACATACCTTGAATTGGTGACGAGTGATGGAATTATGTTTTCTTTGGCATCACTCATCACTAATGGCCTTTGAGCCTTAAAATTTGTAATAGCAATGAGTGATGCTTCTAGCCTTTTGTTCTTATCTCTCATCACGCATGGTCATAAAATGATAAACTTGGATCAGCGATGAGTGATATGATGTAATTTCATTTATATCACGTGATCGCAGATATGTTTTAAATGTAAAGTCCCACATTAGCGATACACGATGCACATTATAAACATTGGCAATCCTCTCATTGCTAATTGCTTGCATAATGTATGCAGAGAATTAGCGATTAGTGGCAACCTTATGTTATATCGCTCATCGTGAATTCATTTCAGAACTTGAGTTCTGAATTAGCAATAAGTGATGGTGTTCTCTAGAAGGTTTTCTCTCACTAATATGATGAGATCCTATGAGAAATGTATTTTGTGCCATTTATTTTTTGTAGGTGTACATATCTAAATTTGGTGCCTCCACTACAGCTCTTGTTGCCAATAGCGGCCTAGGTGCAAATTTTGAATTAGCAATGTGTGGTGTAGGGATGGTTATGACCAAATGACAGAACACAGAACCAAGGGTTGAAGTTTCATTGCGGGGATGTTTACATCGCTGATGAGGCCGATAAGGGATGAGATGCATCTGCGATAGGAGATGACTATTGATGGAATGGGAAATGTGGCAAGATTTTGAGGATTTTGCGTAAAGAAAAAAGGAAAGCAATGAAAGTACTGAAGAACCGCTAGGGTATGTGCAAGATCATCATGGAAAAAATAGGTCCTTATGTGGCAAAAAATTCAGAAAAATCAAAGTTAGGAAACTTGATGTAAAAATTTGAATAAGTTATCTTTATTATTTCAAAAATATGTAAGAATAGAATCTATAGAAAATTAAATGTAGTTTCTAAACTACTAGGTTTATTTATAAAAAAAAAAATCTATTTGGTGAAAATTTGAAATTTCAATGCAGTAGTACTTAAATTTTAGGGAAAAATAAGAAGTAGGTGTACGTCTAACCACCTAACCACAATAAAATGATAATATTTTTTATAAGATTTTATATATAAGTAGAGGACTCATGTCTCAATGTGATGCATATTTTTTGTAATTTTTTCTAATTAAATAATTAATTATGAATTTTTATTACAACTTTTAAAAATATAAAAAGTGTAATGACCACCTTAACATGGTCAAAACTTCATGAAATTCAATTTTTATTTTTTAATCCTATAATATGTGAAGCATAGAATATGACACATGTTTTGGATTGAAAAAATGTGATATCGTTTGAAAGCTATAGATGTTTTTCAATCAGCCTATCAATCAAGACTTTAGTCGAAATTCAAATAGAAAATAAATAATAATTATTTATTAAATTCAAAGTAAAGCATAATTTATATTGGTAGAAAGTTGAGAATCTCCTTTAAAAACCCTTTTCATTTCATCAATTTTGGGTAAAACAAAAGTCGTCGGCCACCTACCCTACACATACCCATCATATTGCCACTTCTTGGCCCATCATGATCCTGCACATACTCGTTAATGAAGTTTTAAAACAAGATGATCCAATGGACAAATAATCATTGCATGAATACTTTCATCGTTTACTATACCCTAGAAGTTGAGGAAGATCAGTGATGAGCGATGAAGCATATAAGGAAATTTTCTCTCAAGAAAATAGACTAGTCTCATGTACTTCACCGATATAAATGAAAAGGCATGGATTAGGTTGGCGATACATGCTAATTGTCAGGTCACATATGATTAATCAAGGTTAGAGAAGAATGTGGAAACATTTGAGACATCTCTGCTTTCTAGGAGCAAGTTGATAATGGTTGAAAAACGATGTTCATAGACACCTTAGATGAAATTTTAATTGTTCCAAGATCAACAAGCCAGATTCAAATCCGAACTGTTAAGTTATCAATTCACTCGAACAAGAAGTTCTTGAATCATTAATTCTACATGCTCAAATTTTCTATTTAATCCAAGTTGATCATTGTTCATTCTCACCATATTTTTAGTCTACAGTGTATGTGAGGTGAAGTGTGAAGTTGAGTAATAGACTGTTTGTTTATCTTGAGTTGAGTTTTCCTATCCTTAGTGAGTTGATTTCAAAATTAGGTTCTCTGGTTTGGTTAGGAATTTGTTTGATAGGTTGGACATAATTGTCTGGGTTGTAAGTATATCTCCCTATAGCTCTATTTTAAATTGTTAAATTCTACTTGTTTTGAAAATGGGGAAAATTGGTGCAAAAATTTAGCATGTTAGAAGGTCTAGCTGCCTCAATGTGTTTGAGTGTCATGAAGATATAACTAAGCATGAAGCCCAGGCTTCTCTTGAGGTTTCAAAGGGTAAAAGGAGGGTTAGAGGTCATAAGAAGAAATCAATTGTGCAAAGTACATACCGCTTGAGAAATAGGACCCTTACAAGAGAAGTGATCGAGTTCAAGGGAAAGGATGTGGCATAGCCAATGAAGAAGGTCAGGAAAAAAGAGAAAAGTCATAGCGCTTGCCTAGGAAAACACAATTCTCCTATTGTGCTTTCTAATACTCCTTCAAATGTTGAAGCTGATATTGACTCAAACTATGGCCAACACCTCTATTCTCTAGTGCCATATGAGAGCTCTGATGATGACGTGGTGATGATCCCTCTAATTTCATCAAGGAAAAGGAGTGGTTGGGCATTTTCTGATGCCAACAACTCTGAATAGGGTCACCACCTTGTTTTATTTTTTGATGACACCATGGTCTTTGCATAGGAGTTATTTTTTCTCATGTGTCCATGGTTTTTATTTTACTTTCCCATGTTGATGTGGAAGTCTTCCAAAAGATATGATATGGATTTTTTTTTGTTTCAACAATGAACATTGTGACAACAACTACTAGTGTCCTACACATGTTTTTTTCCTTTTGTCCTCCCCTATTCTCAAATGATTGTGTATGAAACTACCTGGGGAGTTCTTTGAGGAGTCATTTAGAATTAGGTTTTTTTAAATGAACTAAAATGAAAGTGAAATTGTAATTTAGTTGGGTGCTTGTTGCTCCCCTATTTTATAAAGGGGATTTCATGGCTTATAAGAGGGGGTTCAGAATTTTGAGTTTAGGAGAAATCACATTGAATACTATGCTCTAAAAGTAGATAGAGTGTAAATAGATACTTCAGTAAATATAGTAGAAGAAAATCTAAGGTGAAAGTCATATTGTATACAGATCTTAAATATGGTTTTACAAAGCAATATCAAAAATGAAGAATTTTAGTTCTAAAATGTTCCACTCTCCTATGTATTTTCTTCCAAGTTATGAATGAATTTGTTATTATAATTTCATTTGTCTTCTATCATTTGCACCAAATGGATGAACTTGTTTTATGCTTCAATTCAATGAGTTGATTAAACACTAAGATGAGGTCATTAGTTTATGAGAAAAGGATATAGGATTTAGTAAGCGAGTGATATTTTGGAAACATACTGAGTTAGATGTTACAAAGTGGCATTCTAATAGTCCATTAATTTTTTATGTTCAATCAGAATTGTATTACTGATTGGTTATGTGTTATGATTCTATTTCTCTCTTAGATAAGGCACTGATTGTTTTATTAGTTTATCTTGTAGTCAGTGGAGATAGTAATGAGTTTGGTCTAGGATTCACTATGAAGAAACAATAATAAAATACTCTAAACTACATTGCCCCAATTTTAAGTATATAAGTGCATTCCTTGAAATGAGTAACACTTTTATCTGAGGTTTGTCGAGCCTTTGATAAGGTGAGTTTCTTGTGATAGTGCATCTGTGTGAAGAAATACTCTTGACCTAATATGAGATATTATGAGTATGCATAGGATTACCCTCCTGGGTCTGACAAAGCTCGAAGAGAAGAAATGAATAATAATTACTTAAGTGTTGGCCAATCCTCAACCTTGCTGATAATTGAGTTGTGGAAAATTCATAGGCTAGGATTGATATTAAGTTAGGTTCTAAAAAAATAACCAATAGAAATGGTGACTCTACTGGGAACACTTTGTATCTTTGATGTGAATTTGTTGAAGACCATTTCAAAGGAATCAAAACATAATGAACATATGGTTCAAATATTGATGAACTTCCATATCTACAAATTGATTTGTAGCAGCCCTAAATTCAAAATACTAAGAAAGTGACTCTGCTGGAAGAACTCGAAGAAAGATATCCTTGCTTCAAAGGTTTTCCTCTTGTTGAAGAGGTGGTGACTCTGCTCTATAATTTATACACATGAAGGGCTACTATTTTTTATTGTAACCTAAAATTTCTCTATTCAAAGTTGTGAAATTGGAGGTGTGAAGGTGCATGGTTCTCTGCATATTTCCATTTGTTGAACCTATCATATTCAATGCAATTATTGTTCCATTTAAAGTGTTTGTCTAAATATTCCCAAATTTTCTAGTATGGATGGTTAGAATGAATTTTTATATCTTTGGGATTTCTATCCATTTGCATTATCATATGTTTTAGGCCCAAGTTACCATCATATTAGCAATTATCCTAGTGATTTTTCATATTGTCATGGTTATGATTATGCACAATTAGTTAAACCCAAATTTGCATACATCTATGGATTACCAAAGGGAAATAACCATTCCATTAGAAACCTCAATGCATATTGTCAAGAAGTTTCATAAGTCTTAAAATTCTCAAATGATTGAAACTCCAAAGTATAGGAACCCAAGTGTAATCAAGCCTAGGCTTAGGCCAGAATGGAAAGTTGTGTTTAAAAAGAGATTTAAAGAGTTGAACAAAAGGCACTTGATGGCTCTACAAGCCTAGTTGAGAAATAATAATATTGCACCTTTTATCAATTCTTTTGATCCATTGTATGACCAATTAGACTTGTCATGGATTGATTACAAGGTTAAAAGTATGCCATCTCGAGTCTATAAGCAAATGCCTAGATTTAATGGATACAATGTGTGTGAAGGAGATGCACATGTCCAAAAATTTTATAGTTTCATGGTGAAACATTCATTCAAAGAACAAGATATGTGGATGAGATTTTTTGTTAGATCTCTTGAAGCTAGAGCTAGGGATTGGTACTTAAGTTTCCTTGAGAAGTCTTTTTCGTGCTAGGATAAAATAATGGATGCTTATAGAGAAGAATTTGTAAAAGAACCTTCTTATCTTATCACAAAGTTAAAGAAAATTAAAAAAAAAGGTGAAGAGTCAAGCATTGCTTTCAGTCACAAATTTTATGTTGATCTTTCACTAATCCCTAGAAATTTTAGACCTAGTATCTTAGATTGCATTTATATGTATTTTGAAGCTTTTGAGGAGGGATCTAGTGCATTGTTGAAGGATTTTAAAAAATTGAGTATGCAAATGGCTTACACATGTTTAGACAATATGGAAAAATGAGGAATAAATATGTGCAAAGTCTGATGTCTTCAATTGTGGGTAAACAAGCTAATAAAATTAGTAGTTCTATGGATATGAATGACCAAATGTCTTCAGTTTTAGATACAAAAAAGTGCATGCTTGAGAAGGAAGGAGTTAATAATACTGCAATGTCTATATTTGTTGTTCATAATAGAGAAAATGTTTGTCTCTATCCTCAAGAAGATGTAAGTGACCAACTCAATGATGACACCCAATCCCATGTTGAAGTGAAGAAAGATGTAGATTGTTGTCATAACAACCCAAAAGTAAGCAAAAATGAACAAATGGATAAACTATATTCTAAGAAAAATTATGACTATGCTTTTGAAAAGTTTGTTGGCAATTCAATCTCTTATGATTGAGAAAACCTAGTTTGTGATCAGTCCATTGAGTTTTTTTATGGTGATATCATGATATAACCTGATTTACAACTTGGTAATGCATGCAATTCTAGTAGAAGTCAAGAAAAGAAAGTGGTTGAAAGAATGGATCAGAATAATGAACTATTAAGTAGTGAACAAATTTCAAATCTATTGACCATTGAATATCAAAAATATAAACGTATGAGCAACCCTCAATTGTTGTGTGTTGTTCATATTGATTTTGACAATGATGATAGTCTTTACTATGCAAGATATGATGCATGGGTATCTGGTTTCCTTCCATTTATGAACCAGTTGGTCAGCATGGTGATAATGTAGGTAATGAAAAACAATCATTTGATTTAATGATGCATTGCATGATAAGCATGAAAGTGTGTAGGCTGATGTAATTTCAGAAATCTATGTTGATGGGTTAGAAATAGTAGATAACCATGAAGTTTGGGTATTTGATAACCCGAATTCTAAAAATTTTAATGCAGATTTGGATAAGTATCTCTTTTTTATTTTAGATGAGCCTAGTTATGAATCTTTTTATATGGATATGGGGGTTGATTCCAAAGAAAAAATAGATTATCTTTTTGAACTAGAATTGCTCACTTTTGAATGAGCTATGAATGTTGAAAATGTTAACATGTTATGTTCAAAAGGTATCAAAGTGAGTAAGGATGAGGATAGGTTGGAGATTCTTGATGATTCTCTACACCTAAATATTGAGGCACAGTTATAGTGTGTGCCAAAGTATGAGTATATCTCTTTACATACACTCAGAGATAGTTTTCATGATGTACATAATATTTGGATTAGTTCTTATGATTGTTTCACCTTTGAAATGCAAACTAAAAATCAGATCGAGCTTGATAGTATCAACCATGTGGCAAAATATGAGTGCTACTTGTTTTAGCTGGATGAAGTTTTCATACAGTGTGGAAATGGGGAAAACATTAAAGAGGGTTGCTTTCAACATTAAAAATGTTTTGAATGATAAAAATTATGAGTTATTGCCACATGAAAATCAATATTTTAAGGGTATCCCTAATTCTTAGATGCATGATAGTTATGAATTTGTTGATAATATTGTATATGTTGAGTTGTTGAGAAGTGCTAGCATGTTTAATCAAGCATATTGCAGTGATGTTTTTAGATTGGATTTGGTGAAGTGTGATGAGAACTTTGTTTATGACAGAGGTAAGAAGAGACCTACAGTTTTTCGTGGCCCATTGAGCCATCAGATATAGTTTGACTTGTCAAACCAAGAGCAGTTGGGGGAGAGGTGACCTTTTCACTCTGTTTCCCAATGGATAAGGCACCCAGTCTACTTCTCCCAGAGAATCTGAATTCTCGCTTTGTTCGTTGAGGAACAAACATCCCCAAAAAGAGCTACCCACATTATGTTTTAACTAGTTCAACCCAATTGGTTAGTTACCCTCACCTCAATTTGGTCTATTTGTGAATGTCTTGAGAACCTTTTGTTTTGTAGATAGGAAGAATGTAATGAAATTGGAAAACATTGGGTATTATGAAACCTACAACCCACATAGTGTTACAGTGAAACCCTCTACAATAGTGGTTTACAATTTTTGGCCAAATTGGACACAAATATTTTTTTTAATTAAATCTTCACTTTCGGGCACCTATAGCTGCTAAACCATGAGGAATTTGAAGATGATGCCAACTAGAGTTTCATGAAATTTTGTTTGTAGATTCTAAATATTATTTTTAAAAATTTTGGAATCCAATTGCACTTCTTTTTCCATCTCCCTTGAAAACTAGTTTTTTTCAAAAAACAACATTTTTAAAAGTGATGCTCACCGTATAATGCATAACTTTTCTTCCATGAAGGATAAAATTCTAATTCTTTCGAATTTAGATTTGTAACTCTAATATCTAGTGCTTCCACTTGGTTAGATATTTTTTTATTGAATATTTTTTCTTTAATCAAGTTTTGAAGTCAAACCAATTACAATTCAGACATAAGCGACCGTATAACGCGTAACTTTTTTTGTATGTATCAAAATTCTTTCTTTTTTTGTTGGATCAAGGACTTCAATATCTGGTGCACTCATATTTTTCAAAAATAAAATTGACAATCTTCTATTTTTCCACATGTGCAAAACAAAGAGTCTGATTTTTGGTAAAAACCTACATTCACAAGAAATAAAAAATAAATATAATAATAAAATTAAATTTATTTAAAATTATACTTTTTGGGAAGCTTATAATAAGGACTACGTACTTTAAAAAAATTAAATTAAATGAATTAATTTGACCCCCCAAAAGGTAAATCAAAAGTTGTTTTTTATCAGCATTATGATAGGTGTAAAGGAGATTCTGTTATAGATATGGTTTAAAACTAGCGAGGTTTTATCCAAGGGGTTTTGATCTAAGGTAGTTTGATCAAACCCTCTTCAATTGGAATGCTTTAAATAAAAAAATTAAAGGCTTAAATCATTATATTTTCTAAAAATGTGTGATTTTAGCAAAAATATAATCTCCCAAAAATTGTAAACCAGCTTTGTGGGATAAGCCAACATGCCCCTCAACTCATTAGTTTTATGTATCCCCCAGCTACCACTCCTCGTGCTCTTCACCACTTAGCTTTGAATGTACAAAATGAAATAAATGGAAAACCACATTGTGTTTTCTAACTTGCAATTATATTCTGCATTTTTTTCGAACATATGAAGAAATTGAAATGTTAGTTTTAGTCTAAGTAAAAGTTACTATAAATTTTGAAGGTGAAGTTCACTACATTCTTACCATCTACAAAGCTAATGGTTTTCATTACAACCATGTTGTATCTATGTATAATTACATGTTAGAAAACACTGGGTGTTATGAAACATGCAACCCACATACTGTTGCAAGACCCTCCCCATGTAAATATTGAATTGGATAAAGTTTTAAATGTCTTGAATACTTTTATGTTGCTTTGTAGCCATTTTTTGCTCATCTTTGAGAGTGTCTTTATGTCTAGAGAATGCAGATGTTTCTTTGAACAAGTTCTTTACAAAATCTTGTCTACCTTTTAAGATAAGAGTTTCATGTCTCCACTCAACCGAATCTATTTTTCTACACTTACATCTAATATTGCTTTTTCCTTATCATCTATTTCCACTTGTGTTTATTCCATGGAATTCTTATGTTCAAAAATATTTGAATCCATTTGGTCAACTACACTTATGGCATCATCTCTCACCTTCTTTCCTTGCACAAATTCATGTGCAATACAAAACCTTTTGATTTTATCCACTTATGCATTGTCATTTACCCATTGCACATATTGCACACGCTCCTTTGTCAACTTGTCAAAAGCTAGAACAATCTCTTCAAAGAATACATTGTCTATCCCATTCACTTTGGTCTACTTCTTTTCAATTGTTTTTAGAGTAGATTCCTTTTTTATTTCTTACATTCTAACCTAATTGAGTAGAGGGGTGAATAACCAAATGGGCTATTACATGTAGATGTTTTACAATAGTATGTGGGTTGCAAGGTTTATAACACCCAATGTTTTCCAACTTGCAATTTTGCAAAACAGTGTTAATGTACTTAAAACCTTTTGTTATTTACAAAGTAGGAGTGTAATGAAAGGCGCCTTTAATATTTACCATTCATGTATTTAAAGTTTTATAAGTTGTGCAACATTTTTCACTTTTGATCTTTGAATATGCCTTATAGGATCATTATTTGTAAACTGTTGAACATTTAGTAATTGAGCCTCAAGGTGTGTGATATTAGCCTTCAACTTCAAAATGCCCTCATATTCTTGTAAATGCTCATTTCCTAATCTCTTAATAACATTAATTAATCTCTTTTTCTTTTGATAGTAAAATCTTCCTCTTATCTTTTAATTCCTTAAATCTAAGTGGTTAATTGTAGTCTTCTATTGTTTTGCTTTAGTTTCAGCACTTCCAACTAGTGCATTTGCATCTACAAGTTGACCATCCACACATTTTTCCTCATCCTTACTACTCTTACCTATTAACACCCCCTAGTATTCCTTTTCATGATTTTCTAACTTCTTTTTCATATCTTTTACTTTAAGCTTTTGAGCAACTGCTCCCTCATTAGCCTTTAGGACAACATCCATTTCTTGGATAGAGTTTTGAATGTCTTCAATACTTTTATAGAGCTTTGCAACCGCTTTTTCCTTATCTTTGAGAGTGTCTTTCTAATTAGAGAATCCAAATTTTTCTTTTTAATAAGTTTTTTATAAAACTTGTCTACCTTTTCACATAGGACTTTCATGTCTCCACGCAACTGATTCTCTTTTTTACACTAACATCTCATATTGCTTTATATTTTCATCTATTTCCAATTCTATGTGTTCCATGGAATTATTATGTTCAAGGATATTTGAATTTACTTGTTCAACTCCACCTATAACATCATCTCTCACTTTCTTTCTATATATAAAACTGGGTATCTAATCAAATTGAGCTGAGGGGTGACAAACCAATTGGGTTGTTACTACGTTAATCAAAAAAGTTTTGATTACATTCATGCTTTTTTTGAAAGGGCAAGTTGCAAAACATGGTGTTATTAAACTTGCAACCGACATACTATTGCAAAATCCTCTACACGTAAAAACCCAATTGGTTAGTCACCCCTTAGCTCAATTTGGTTAGTTTTATGTATCCCCCACTTGCAACTCCTCCTTGTGCTCCCCACCCTTTAGGTTTGAGCATGCAAAATGAAATAACTCATAACACAAGGTGTTTTCCAACTTGCAATTATTTTGTGGCTTTATCATATTTAAACACATGTTCTCAAAAAAAAACTTATTACAATTTAGAACACATGCCTTACATCAACCTACAATTCTCATGGGTGCATAGAATCCAAAGAAAGGGATAGCTTCTCGTGAAAGCCACCGAGCCAACAAGTTTTATGGTGAAACTCCTACCCACAATGCTAAGTACCAAAAAAACATGAGAAACATGACCTCATGACAACTTGCCTACAATGTTGAGTACCAACAAAATGTGGGAAACATGAACTCACAGTGTTGTTATCTCCTCTTCGTTGAGGTAATGTTTCCTCCAATCTACCAATTTCACCACTTTTATCCCCTATCTTGGCAGGCCCCACACTACACCGTCCCATCATGTTATGTATGTTTTTTGTATTTTTGTATGTTATCATGCCTATGATGTGTCATTTTTTTGAGAGATTAGATGCTCCTTTTTGGTCAATGAAGGTGATCACCAAGGTTTTTGTTGACTTCTTAACCTTTATTCTTGCATAACCAATGCACACCATGATTTTCAACCAATGTGTCTTGCAATAATATGTATTTTTGCATTCATCTATACAATTAATGGTTTAGTTTACAATATCATTGAACAATGACCTTATGATACCAATCTTCGTCATTTAGGTGTTCATCAAGAGACACATGATATAAATAGAAGTTTGACAGTGGTACTTAGTATCCTTCTTTTCTATCTTCTTTTCCCTTATTGATTGCAAGTCATGGCCTCTATCATATGCTTTTATTGATGCACTATACAAGTCCAAGTACACTATCACTAATTCTCTGTTCTACTTAACTTGCAAAATTCAATCTATCATAATATTGGCCATGGTTTGTGATTTGTGTGCATGATGATGCATGGTTATCTTTAGTCAATGCATGCAAGTACAATGATAATGTGACGCTTGTATCTTTGTGGAGTTTTGGAGATAGTAATTGAACAAAAAAAAGAAATGATAAATCAATCATTACTATAGAAAATTTGGTATTTATAGATATCAATTTGTGAGTTTGGAAAGGATTGGTATAGAAAATTGCATGTGGAAATACACAATGTATTTTTTAGAATTTAATTCTTTACTAAAAATTTGGGTATTATCTAAAAAAAAATGCATTTCAAAGGCATGATAATATAGAAAAACAAGTTTAAGCACATTTTTTTATCGTACAAGGACAGGGGATGACACTCGCTAATAACACATGCCTAAATGTTTGTCAATGTTTGCCTGTCAATCTTATCTTGTAATGATGACATCGTATGGGGTATGGGGTGTTATGTTATCATGCCTAAGACATGTCATTTTATTGGGAGATTAGTTTTCAACCTTTACTACCAATAGAAGAAAAAATTAGAAAAAACATGCCAGGAGAGATGAGTTATACATATATTCAAATGAATGTTCAATTCTTCACAGTTCCACTAGAATGGAAAAATGGTAGATATAATTGCTAATATATATTACTAGTGTTTTTGATATGGAAAAGCAAGTTTTGAAGGGGCATTGAAACCCTATACAATGAAAGGAAGCTGCTAAAGAGAGAAACATAAGCACCAACAGCCCAAAAAATCCAAAATTGTTGTCAACAGATAACACTAGACAAACCAACATCAAAAATGGTAACAGTAAAACATTAGCATAGAAAGCTGATCAAACACAAACTAAAGCATCTTATCAAGAAAATTAGTAAAATCCAGGTTACTAGAGATGACCTTGTCATGCGTCTCTACCACTTCCTAAAGTTCCTAGAATGAAATGACTGCCCGCTTCTTTGTCTTGCTCCTAGTACACAAGCACAGGCCCACATCCACATTCTTCTCCACCAAGTTCATACTACTGATCCTAGTGATAGCCTCCTCATGTTCACCAAGATCCAAATTCTTACTAGTCCAATTGATTGCTTTCTCATTCAACAAAGACAAACCCAATGCACTAGACTTCAGGGATTGGTTGCTAATTCTCACCACATCTTGTAGATCATTGCTTATCTTATTCACTCTATCCTCCATAGCCACAAACCATTCCTCATGAGCCCTATTAACAAAATTTAACAAATTATCCAATCTCTCCTCATGATTTTTACCAAGTTTTTCAACATCCACGACTACCTTATCAAGGATCACATTCATAGTTTTGAACTTATCTTTCACTAACCAATATTTTTTGTTACAATTCACCAAAGTCACACACACATCCTGCCACTCTTTTAGCCTAGTATTGAGGTCCTTGACCTCCAAAGAGATCCATTTAGCAAGAGAAAGGATATTTCTAGTGCCATCCTTTTCCATTCTACAAAAATGATCCATATCAATCTCATCCCAGTTCACCAACACAACAGTAGGAAAAGTAGCATTCTCATGGAGATCCTTCCTATCCTCACCCTTTCCCTCCAAATCCTCCTTATCTGGAGAGTTCACACCAATAACCTCAACTTTCACCCATTGTTTCTCAAAAAATTTATTTGACTTCGCTAGCATCTCAAGAAGCCCTTTCTTTTCATCAACCAGCTCACCCTACTCATCACCCTTGCATACAAGGGACTCCAAACCACCATGCCTGAAAGGAGCCTCCCCAAAATTCATGAAACCCTCATCCTCCTAGACATTTTCCACCATATCCTGCACTTTTCCCTCTCAAAACCTTCCCTTGAAGTCCCTTGTCACAAAGAAAAAGGGGCTCTTCCACACCTTTCATCCCATCCTTCCCCAAATTAAGAACACATTTCTCCTTCTTATTGCACCCGTTCTTTCCCTTCAAACTAGAACTTAGAAGCCTTCGACCTCCTTCATTTCAATGTCAGTCTTGTAGCCCTTTGACTAGAACTTAGAACCCTTCGAATAATCCTAAGACTTCCCCTCATCATCTGATAACAGTTCATCTTTAGATTTTTCCTCATAGTCACCATCCCATTCCTCCACCGACTCACCAATGTCATAACTAGGCGCAATTCCCCTCTTTTTGTGAGAAAAAGAAAGCTTAGGAATCTCAGGTAAAAACTTCAATTTAATATGCTTAATAATAAGTTTCATGAGACCCTCATGGAGGATTGCTTTACTAGGGTTCTTTCTATGATCATCAATACTAATTTCCATAGAAAAAAGAAAGTAATAGGGGAACGTCACCAAATTGTTGTGTTTGAAATGATTAAGTAGCATAAAGTGGTAACCATAAATCATAGAGTACCTACCATCAAGTGTGAAGAATTTCATTATGGCCAACACCACATCTCTCCACAGTGGTTTAATTGACTTCCGATCATACCCACCACTTCCAACACACCTAAGCTTCTTCCTTTCCTTGCCTTTGAAAAACATAGCTAAGGCAGTCTTAGATGCAACATGATCTTTGTAAAACTTCTTTCCCTTCGTTGATAAACTAGTTATCTTTGTAATGAACTCCTCTATGGAATTCACCTCCACACATTGGTATCACAACATTCTATTGTTCCAACCATTCACAAATGCCTCAATCACCTTAGAATCCAAACCATGAAGTTTGAGTAAGTAGGGGAAAACACCACCTTTCTCCAGGTACTCCTAAACAATCTCATTCCCATTGAATTCTTCACAAGAGAGGGGCTTGAGTCTGCAATGATCACCTCCCATTTCCACCTGAAATAGCCTACTCACAACCTTCACCTTGTTCCAATGAGAAAAAAGGGTTAAATGAACAATCCAAAAACAAAGCCAAATAACACCCATAAACTGTCTTAGCCTAACACAATGAGTACAACCAACAATAAAATCCCAATCCATGATCTCATTTTCACAAGATATGCAATAATTAATCAAACAAGCTTTGAACTCAAAGTTCATAAACCAAAGGAGGGGGAAATAAAATAACCTATCTCCCAATGTTGTCATTACCATGACAAGACAATTGGTCATGATTACAAATACTTTGCAGATTAAAAGGAATGGCATCATAAGAGTACCAATAATTATGAGACATCACCCCCAAATTGGAAAACCCATCAGCAAGAGAATTAGCCTCCTGAAAAACATGTGAAATTTTAATATCATCAAAGGATCTAATGATGGATAGGGAATCTTCAATTAAATGCACAATAGACCACGATGGAAAAATAATCTTAAGGAGACAATTTATAATATTAAGGGAAACCCCTTCTAACCAACGCTTAGTCACCCCCACCTCTTTAGCAAGTAAAAGGCCATGATAGGTTGTTGTTGCCTCTACATAGTGGTTTGATTTGGTTCCCAAAGGGATCACCACCATAGAGAAAAACCTACCATTCTCATCACGTAAAACTCCCCCACAACTAGCAGGTCTGAGATTCCCCTTAGCAGCACCATCAAAGTTAACTTTGAACCAACCTAGAGAAGGGGATTTTTGCTGAACCCCCTTGTGATATCCAAATGTCTAGCCCTTTCTAAGCAATTAAAATGCAATGAAAAAACATAAGGAAACACCTCAAGATTAGCTTAAGAAATTTGTAAATGCAAAGAGGAAAGTGTTAAATGAAGACAAATAGATATACCTCCCTTTTCGCAGCTGAAACTCCTTGATTGGCCCTTGATATGATTTGGTTTGTATGCTCCTTAATGGCTCTTGATGTGGCTAAATGAAGGATTTGACTATGTGCTTGAATGAAAATGTAAATGGATGAAATTGATGGCTAGATGAGTGCACAAAATGGCAGCATTTAGTTGCAAAATGACTAAGTCTTTGAAATATCTTAGAGGATGGGGTATTTATAGAGAAACTTAAATTCTCTAGAGAATTCAATGGTTGGGATTTATCCAACAAGGTCAAGATGAAGGGCTAAGGTGAGTTGAGGACTCACAAGCCCTCACATCTTGACATGTGGATTGTGAGATGGCTAAGGGTGA